>NEWO01000004.1:7276136-7288577 GCA_003013225.1 Phalaenopsis aphrodite
ACCAATGATGAAAATTGTGTTGGAAGGGGGGGGGGCATATGAATTGACTTATAATGTTAACTGAATGAGCAATGTCGGGGCGAGTCACTGTGAGACAATTTAATTTTTCTACTTTCTTTATTGTTTTGTATTGTAAGTTGTTGATTATGAAGCATTAGAGTATTCCATGGTTTGACCCTTATTTTTTCAGTTTCTGCTTATAAATCTAAAACATACTTCCGTTGAAATAAAAAGATGCGATTCTAGCTCTTTGATCCTCAATCCCCAAGAAATATTTCAAAAAACACAGATTTTTAGTGATGAGCTGATTTTGAATAAATGATTTTAATGATAGGATTCGCTATACTCCACTCCTTGTAATAATAATATCATCAACATAAAACATCAATAGAAAGATCCCAAAAGCATATTTCTTGTAGAATATAATGTGATCATTTTTACTTTTTTTCATCCTAAACTCTATTACTTGGCTAAATTTTCAAATCATGCCCAAGAATTTTGCTTCAATCCATTAATAATTTCAGAGGACGATGTATTTTCCTGGACTCTCCCTGTGCAACAAACCCAAGAGGTTGCTCCATTTACTTCTTCTAAAAAGATCACCATGCTTAAAGATATTTTGTACGTCAAGCTAGTGTAAGGACAAATTATTCATTACAGTTAAGGAAAAAATTGGGGGGAACTGAAGTCAACTTAGTTACTAGAGGTAACATGTTTAAGAAGTTAATCTCATAAGTTTGAGCATTGTCATTACTAACCAAATGAGTTTTAATATGAACTACATATCCATTAAGATGAAACTTAACTACAAAGATCCATTTATGACCAACAATCTTCTTGCTAGATGGGAGTTTAACTAGTTCACAAGTTCTATTTTAAGTCAAAACATTCATTTTGTCAAGCATCACTGCCCACCATCTACAATGGAATAGAGCTTGTTGAACAGATTTCGAGACCTAATCGGATTCAAAAGAAGTATTAAAAAGACAAGAAGTAGAAGATAACGGACTATAGTTAACATAAGAGAAATGGGATATGTGCATTGACGTTTATCTCTCTGAAGAGAAATAAGTAAATCAAGGTCACTAGAAGGAGGATCTATTGCAGAAGTTGATATTGGGGTTGGACTAGGATCTGAGGGATTAGGTCTTCTAGAGTGAATTTTTGTAATAGTTGTTCTAAGTTGAGGTACTAGTGATGGAGGTGGAGCTAGAGCAACATCTAAACAAATGATGTGATATATTAACATCTCATTAGAATCATGTGAGGATTTGGGCAACAATGAGTCACCAAAGAATGTGATTTATTCATGAAAGTTGACATCAATAGAAGTCATGTACTTGTTTAAGAGGGGAAAATCATTGATACCTTTTTTGCGAAGGAGTATTCTAGAATAACACGTCTTAATGATTGGGTTCAGTTTAGAAACCTAAGGACAAAAGTTAAAGACAATATAGGTGTAGCATTGATGGTGCTAGAACCAAGAACATTAGAGATAGATCCATTTGTTATGGCGACAGAAGAAAGATGTTTATGAAAAGTGAAAAATAGTTTTAGATTACCTTTCATGTGATATGTAACACTACAATCAATGACATATTGTGTGAAAGAGGAAGAAAATAAATATCATTGTTACCTGACTCAGCAAGAGTAGTGACGGAGGGAGATTTCTTGAATGCTTCTTGAAATTGGATAATTTTAGCATATTCATTTGCAAAAAATCGATTCTTTAACTTTGAGTGGCCTCAATAATAGTGATTATATATTTGAGATGGTTGTGATATAAAATTCTTTTGATTCTTTTTGAACAACTTCTAATATGTTCTCTTTGTATGATTAGGTTCATGGTAGTAGTAGCAAACTATCTTTGAGCCTTGATTTATAGAATTTAGAGTTACGGTTTATAATTACCCTGAGATTAAGGTTTGGTGATGCAATATTTTCTTGGCTAACAAAAGCACTAAGTTGTTATACAGTTAAAGTCTGAGAGTTTGGAATAGCACGAACACTCTAGTATATAATCTTCCCTCAGTGCAGTAATTCCAGGGTCAGTCTATGATTTGATCTTTCATACTGTGATTTGAGGCCAACTAAAAAACTCATAATAGTCATTTGTTCTCTCTGAGCTTGTTGTATCCGGACATCAAGATTGAAGGGCAATTGTGCATTTAATTCTTCATAAACATTTCAATTGCATGTGATAAATGTTAAGTGATTGATACATTGTTTAGCTTGATACGACTCATTACCTACATCAAGATTTTAGATATATTTTTTCTCGCATTTTTATTCCAATAAAAATAATTGACGTTTAATTTTTCATCAGAAATTTTAGCCACTGATGAAACCAAACTTCACAATACAAATTTGTTCTCTAGCCTTGATTATTACCAAATCTTCAAAGAGACTAAATCAACTAATCCCAATGATTTTGTGCTCTTGTTGTTTGTTTCAGTCAAACCAATAAGCCGAATCACCGAAGAAAAACTAACTCGATGAACGACACCACAAGAGTTAACCATTCGCAATGGATGACCGCACTCGAGCTACGACAGACGTCGTAGAATGCAGCCAAACCATGGGACGATGTCAACATGATGATCTAGGAAGTGACAATCAATTGTGGGCCTCTAGGAAGTGATGAGACTTACAGAAGAAAGATTTGAGAATGTTGATGTGAAGAATCCCACTGTTGGCCTTTGACATACATATGAAAGATTCAAACAATGTAGACAAAGCTGTTTGTTTGTGCGGGGAACAGAGTCGAGAGGAGTAGACTATCATGACCAGCTGTGTGACTCTTTGATACCATGTTAAAGAAAAAGCTCATTTTCTTATTATCAATTGAAAAGCTATGTTGCATATTTATGCACACTCTAGTTTCTATAGTTTAGGAATATCTTTAATAGAGGAAAGATCCTGCAGTTAAATCTCTACTGATTAGAAAAGACATTTATTAGACTTCATATATTCTAGCGACCTATAATTAAGCTTCCTAACATACATATCCTAATATACAATCATTAGATTCATTACTTTCCATTCCACTTCATATTACATAAAAAATATCACCATTTTAATTTTAAAAAAGTGAAATAAACATTTTCATGCATAAGGTGGCATGTCTGTAAAAATTGAAGATTAGGTGTTATTATGTTAGATATGTAAATACATAGGCTGAGTAGTTATGTAAATCTTCATTTTATTTTTTTTCTTAATTTGTATATTTATTGCACTTTGTGCGATGATATGTTTCTTTTGGTTTTATTTACTTGCAGTAAAATACTTTCTCTCTGTGTGTCGTATTTCACTTCTTTGTATGTGATAAAATGGAAAGATTTCTTTCCCCACAAAGGCTTGAAGGAAACACCTTGTTTTGATGGAAGGATTGTACTGTACCCGAGAGCAAAGATTGTTAGGGACTATCTCTCTTGGAGGCAAGTTGATTGTAAGTATTGGAGATAATCTAATGCATCTTTTTACATATAAGGCGAAAAAATTTTAGTTTTTTTTTAGTGCTGCCTTTATTATTTTCATGCTTTGATGAATTTACCTTTTTCTTTGTTTTTTTTTATAAAACTTGATTGCTCGTTTGTGTTTATTTTCGTCTTTTAGGTCACATTAACAATCAATACAACACCTGTTTCTGGATGCTTGTAAAATCTGGGAAAACCAAGAAGGAAGCACAGGAGCGTTTGAAGGTGCTGCACAAGTGCACATTGTTAACTTAGCGGATTTTTTTTGGGGGGACATTTACATACATACACCACAACTTTTAATTATTTACATATCTAACACCTAAATTTTCATATTTATGAGCATAACACTCATATCTTTAACATTGCATCAAACATACCCCTATTACTTAATTTTTGAAAGTAAAATGCATATTTTTCATGCATAGGTTATGACACCAATGTGTTATAAATGTAAATATCAAATTGTAGGTGTGTTATATATATAAATTCATTGGAATTGTGTGGTGTTTATATAAATTTTACTTTTTTTCGCCTTCAAATCAATGGTCTAATCTTCACCATGAATTTCTTTACCTTTGATATTATTATAGGTTCTGTAGTTTCTTTTCTAAGTTTAGAAGATCATGTTTTGCCTTATGCATATTTATAGGTAACCATTGGAGAGTGATATTTATTAAAGAAAAAGTTTTTGAAAATAGGCTTAAATGTTTTGAATGCTTGCTACAAAGGATAGAAAATATGCAAACTAAACGAGTTATGTAATTTCTGTTTGAGAGAAAAAAAATGGATAAACTTAAGATTGCATGGATAGATATTATTTACAATGATTTGCAAAAAAATTGGTTTAGCATTATAGACAATGCTCAATAATTGAAAAATAAGGATTCATGATGCTGACCTTAAATAGCTGTGATAAGGCTAATGATGACTTTAATGGTTTGTGCCGAGGAAAATTTTTCCATATAATTTTGATCATTTTCTTCAAAAACTAGTGTGACGTTTGTAGGAATTTTAAATAGATATTATTTAAAATGAATGCTGTAAAGTGTATCCAATTTTTTTGGCATAATCCATCTACGCAAATCAATTTTTTAATTTTTGGTTTATTTATTAATATTTATATTAAATTCTGTCTTTTTCTAACATATAATGGTTTCTCTTGCACATTTAAAACATGGCTGTTACTTTTCCAGGGCACTCTTGCAAAGGACAAAAATGAGTTGCTCTTCCAGCAATTTGGTATCAATTATGATAAGCTGCCTGATATCTTCAAGAAAGGATCATGCGTCTATAAAGATACAGTAAAACTTCCTATTCTCATGTTTTGCAGTGGAGATTTACATACATACCCTACAATTCTTATATATGTAGGCCTCTAAAATTTGATATTTACATCTATTTCACTTCCAGGGTTTCAATCACATTAGAATACAAGAAGTAAATTTCACTTTAAGAATCTCATATTAGTGGTATTTTTAATGTGGTTTAAAGATGTGGATGTTATACAAGTAAAATTTAAAGGAAGATCATGCATACCACCCAATTCTTGTGTATTTACATGTCTAACACCTGCACTTCAATTTTTACCATTATGCCATCTTATCTATGAATGAAAATGTGTATTTCACATTTTAAATGTTCAAATAGTGGTATTTTTGATTTGATATGAAATATGTAAGTGGTGTAAATGTAAATAGCTAGATTTAGAAGTTAGATATGTAAATACATAGGAATTGGTTGGTATGTATGTAAATGCCCTATTAAAGTTTAGATGTTATATATATATATATAAATGCATAAGTTTGGTGTGTATGAATATAAATCTTCCTTTTTCTTAAAATCTCCGACTCTTCTGTGTATTTCATAGATTTTACTGTTAACAAATCCTAAGAAAGTTGAATCACAGGTTGAGGACACGGTGAAACCGGATAATGGTGGAAATCCTGTTAGAAGACAAAGACAAAGGGTGACAGTGGGACACTTCAACATTATTGATGACAGGTTCTGGGACGAACACCCCAATATTCTCAAAGAAAATTAAAGAATTTATTGCAAATTTATGCTGCAAATTAGTGCTACTCGGTCATCCAAAGCAACTTGAAAGCGCAGATCTTTTTTTCTATCGGAACAGGTAGTTTTTGTTGTTTAAATTATGTTGTAGGGGAATTTATAGTGTGTTCATACAAAATAGTCATTGTTGTATTTTTGTTGATGATTTTCAAGCCATCTAGGCTTGATTTGTTTAAAAAATTCAGTCTAAATTTATTATGATAATTTTGTTATTCAGTATTTTCTTTTTCCGGAAAAGTGAGCTCAAAAGGTGATGTGCGAGATTCAAATCTGCAACCTCATGGAGAGAAAACGAGGGATGTCAAAATGGCTCGTTGTTCATGACCCGTTTGTGTTCGACTCGTTAAGAAGCCTGTGTTAGATTTATTTGCTAAGTTAACGAGCCAAACACGAACAATGTTTTTGTGCTTGATATATAAACGAGTCGAAAACGATCCTGTTTTGGCTTGGAATAGCACACCCACGTGCCCGCTAGCCCACTCGCCCGACCGTATGAACTCAAGTTGGTTGAGCTCTCTCTCTCTCTCTCTCTCTCTCTATCTATATCTATATATATAGAGCGTGCCACAAGCCGTGGTCTCTTGGTTAGCGGGGTTTGCTGTAAGTCCTCTCAGGTCACAGGTTCGATCTCCAATGATGCTAGGTTATCAAATATTTAGACAAATGACGAGGGCTCTCATCATGGGTCCTCTTAGGTCACATGTTCGATCTCCAATGATGCTAGGTTATCAAATATTTAGACAAATGACGAGGGCTCTCATCATGGGTCCTAATACATGGGAAATTTGTTTTTGGGCTAATATAATTTCGAATATTGAATATCGATTTCCTAATACATGGGAATTTAGACAAATGTGTGTGTGTGTGTGTGCGGGCGGGCGGGCGGGCGGGCGGGCGGGCGTTCGTGGAATACAAAACTTCAAAGATTTATAATTAATAAAAAATAAAAATATATTAAATTATATTTAAATGTTGTTTTAATAAAAATAATAAGATTTAGATCTTACCTAATGATTAGGGTTGTTAAAAAGACATTTTGTTTGCGAATAGCTTGTGTTTGGAGCACATTTTTTTGGTTCGAAATATAAATGAGCTGAACACGAACAGTTATGTTTTTAAACGAGCTAAACGCAAAATGTGTTTCGGCTTGCCCTTGTTCGGCTTGTTTACACTACATAAAACTACTCTTAATCACTATTGTAAGCATGTAGTTTATCTTGTTACATTGTATGCACAAAAACTCTTATTCATCCATATACATTTATACAAATACATATATCTATCTTTGCCTTTAATGTTAAATTAGATTGCATTTGATTTTATTAATTTTTTGTCTTCGATTAGATTTTCTTGATTAATAATGTTATATGTTTTATTATCTATATAAAAAAAAATACTGGTGACATTATTGGTGTCTTCCTTGTTTGTAGTGACGGACTTTTTATTGCAAAATATTGAGAGTAAATTTTTTTCTTCATCTTTAGCTAGTTTTTTCAGGATTGTACATGTCTGCATGAATCTCGAAGAAAGTCAACACACAAAAAAATAGAAAGAAGTACAAGGAGGGCCGACAAACAAAAAAGGAAGGGCCCACGGGTAAAAGACCGAAGGTCCATCAATGGAAGACTAAGTGTCCAACATCATAAGATTAAGCGTTCCCTAGCGGAATATTAAAAGATCCGCCTGACCAAGTGCAACCCCAAAGCCGGTGTTAAAGTATATCGAGTTGAGCTAGGGCATCGATCTGCCTCTTGTCATAATCAATTGAAGGGAAGAATGCAACGTCCTCAGCTATCCCATATACACCGTTGATATTCCTCACTAGAAGCCGAGAACTAGCCATCACACAATCACTTGGTGCACTCTCGAAGGTTCACCTCATCGATGAGTAATCTACCAGTACGATTATGGTGATTTACCCTTTGCCATATAGCATAGCCTTATTTTTTCGATCGAAGTTCCTTATCCAGAGATCCATAGTCAACAACTAGATTAGCATAGCTGGCTAATAAAACTACGCCAAACAAGTCTCGTCAACTTGAAGACCATTATGGGTTGACCACAAACTCCAATTCAATATAGTCAGACAAACAAGACATGTCGAACAAGGACAAATTAATTTCAGTTGGCTGAGTCATAGGGTGGCTTAGCCAAAGACCAATATACGTAAAATACCTAAAATATCATGTACACTCTTATTAAATATGTAGCTTCATATATTGTAATCCCTCTTCTTTAAATAGGGGACCATTTCTTCATAAAAGGCTTAAATTTTTTTTTTTCATATTGTGCACTTCAATCTCTTTTTCCACTTCTCTCTCCTTTCTTAGTTCTATTCCTTGGGAGTGATTTACAGAAAAATCAAAATTCATTATTCTGAAATCTATGGTGAGTGAGGATCAAGCCAAAAATATGACGAGGGGCAGCACAATGAGAAGAAAACCACAATAGAGACACCATCAACATGGAGTACACTAGGTAGTTTGTTCAGAAACAAATCCAGGAGTTGAAGGATGAGACGATGAATACCATTATGGAGGTATTAACATGGGGAAGGGAACAAAACCCTCGACAGAAAGTGTCGACGACCAACGACCGAAGCGTACCCTTGCTCGAAAAAAAGGTAGGAGATTCCCATTACCTTGATAGTGATGGATCGATACTAATAGGCAAAGAACGATTTGGGTGAACTGAGGCACTCTGCTAGCTAGAGAGCCATTCTCTTGGTGTATTTCTAAATTTGAGCCACCGAAAGATTTTAGGTTCCCACTCTAGAGTCTTACAAGGGTTGGACTGGATTGATCGATCACATAGTCTCTTTTGAATAAATTATTTGCTTGCTGAAGATCATAAACACGTTGAAGTTTCTTCTATTCTTAACCATAATGTGGGAGTCAATCCTTAGATGGTTCAATGGACCACCCCTTGGAGTGATCACTTTGTTCGTTGATTTCAAGAGTATGTTTGTGGCGTAGTTCGCCAGTGCCCAGAAGCCATAGAAGAGCTCACAAGCCCTTATGTAGATAGGTCAAGAGCAGAACGAGAGCCTCTACTCATTCATCACTCAATTCTAGATGGAGATAGTGAAGGTGCAAGATCTAGACGAATGAAGACCCATTTTGGTATGATTTATGTCTACAATAACTGAAGACTCTAGTTGAGTTGTTGGAGTTAGCCAATAACCACATATCAGTCAAAGAGTACAATACTTCCCCCACTTCTATCGGAGTAGAATCCTTCACTATTCGCATGCAGAAGAGGGCCCCAGGGACAACATACAAAGAAAAAAAAAGGATTCATGTCTTTCTGCTTGCTCGCACTATTAAAAAAATCAACTACTTAGAGATCATAGATGAGCCAACAGAGCTTAAAACCATAGGAGTCAGACCTGATGCCCTAACCAACAACCAACTAGATTCAATGAGAAACTTTTACCTCATAATGATGTGTCAAAGAAAACTCCTATGAGGGTCTTAATGGATGAGATTGTTGAAGCCATTCAAAACAAGGATTATTTCAAGAGAGCTCCCCTAATTACCACCAGTGCCTTCCTTCGGGACCAAAAGAAGTACTGTACATACCATTAAGATCAACACCACAACATGGAGGATTTTCGACACCTTCAGAGCCTAATCGAGGAGCTGATCAGAGTTGACATGTTGGAGGAGTTTGTTACATTAGGAGTCAACACCAAGTGATTGGTAATTTCTCCAGTAAAAGACATTTTTTATGAGTTGGCCTGAGTGCATAACATTCATATAACTAGTGCAGTCCCCACCAACTTTGGAGGAGTTGGAGAATCTTCTTACTGAGCCAACCTCAAGAGGCTTTCATCGAGAGAAATGTGTGCATCTGCCTTCATCCCAATATGAACCACATCAGTCTATTACGTTTACTAACATAGATTTTTCCTCCAAAGGAAATACTTATCACGTTGCAATAATAATCACCATATTAATAAGAAAATACCAGCTATGTAGCATACTCTTCAACCTTAGTAGCTCAGTGAACATCCTGTTAAAGTTAATGTTCGATAATATGGGCCTATGGATTGATAGATTAAAAATAGTTACTGGACAGCATTATGGATTCTCCAATGAGAGAGAGGAAGCCTTAAGAATGATCTCTCTAATATCATTTGGGGAGAAATTTAAAGTAGACACCAACCTGGAAAACTTCGTGGTGGTTGATTCACTACCGACTTATAATACCATCTTCGACTGGCCTCTGCTCAATGAATTTAAACCTGTCCCTTTAACTTACGACGTAGTAGTGAAGCCTTCAGGTGATGGGAAAGTCATAATTGTTTGTGATAACTTGGAACAGTCTCAGACTTGCTTCCTTAGGTGATTTGAAGTGTAGAGCATAACCAGTCGATTTTAGGAACACGCGCAAAAGGGATCTCAATTATAGTGAGACAACTCTTGAAATCCTAGTAATTAGAGAAAAAAATGGTAATTTTTTTCTCATAAGTGAAAATTTTGATGCACAGTTGAAATATATGCTAATCCAGACCCTTTGGTAGCATATAACATTTTTGCCTGTTCAACCACTGAAATGCTAGGGACATCGATTGACATAACATGCCACTGCTTCAACATCAATCCCGACGTCCGACCGATGAAACTAAAGATGAGTAATTTTGTTGTTACTTTGGACCAACCAACTCATGAGGAGGTTCATAAGCTGTTGGAGGCAAGATACATCCGAGAAGTCCAATATCTGACCTGGGTATCAAAAATAGGGATTGTGCAAAAAGTGAATGGTAAGTAGAGGATGTGTGTCAACTTCACCAACCTAAACTTTGCATGCTCCAAGGACAACTATCCATTACCAAGGATTGACATCCTGGTGAACTCGACATTTGACCATTCAATGATGACCTTGCTGGTTGCGTTCTCCGGATAACAATAAACTAAGATGCACCCAGTAGACGGAGAGAAGACTACTTTCATAAATATTTAAGGTTTGTTATATTATAATGTAATTCCTTTTAGGCTTAAGAATGTTTGTGCTACTTATTAATGACTCAGGGGTGTAATATTCTTGAAATCAAAAATAGAAAAAAATGTTGAAGTATATTTGGATGATGTGCTAGATGAAAATAAAATGACCTATAAGAAACCTCAGAAACACTTAGAAAATATAATATAAGGTTAAATCCACCGAAATATATTTTTGGAGCATCAACCAAAAAATTCCTTAGATATGAACATCTTTTAGAATCCTTTGACTCATTTTGAGTTCATTTAGACTTATCATCTTGTTGAATTGATCATTCCTAATTAATTTAGTTGTATTGTTTTTATTTGTTCTTAGTGAACTTTTAATGTTTTAATTAACCCATGAGTAGGGTGACTAGACATTCATTTGATGCTTCACTTAGGAATAATGTGGGGGTACACCCTAAAGGGCAAGTTAAGTTATTTAGGAATCCTCACCCTTAAATTAGAATTGAGATTGTAGTGTTTAGGAGATACTTATAATTGATTGTATTATCTTTTCTAAACCTCATTAAGTTATGTTAGATCAAACTTAGTTCACTATCAAGCTCTTAAGCCTTCATGGGTGGATTTGCAATTTTTGAAAAGGTTGAATGGGATGAACTTAATTCTTATCAAAAGATTGTATTGTCATTTAACCATCGGAATAGGGCTTCTTGATTAGTGAATTATTATCTTCATAACACAAGCACTTTACATTAGGATTATCCAATTTAATTAGCTTCCAAAGCACAATAACCTAACCCTTTTATAGAAAATAGAGTGGGTTGGTTTCTACCCCGCAACCCTTTATTTTTCAATCATTTTAGGGGGTTAAATATGATCAATATTACCCACTTATCCTTTGGTTTAGCCTAAATCTTAATTAGAATAAAAAATTCCATAATTACCATTTTGCCCTTAGGGCTCTCTACTTCATAATTCTTTAAGTTTAACTCAAATCACTTTAAAACTTTATTAGTACCCTACCCATGGGTTAATTGGAATATCAGAGGATATTTTGTATTTTTTTATTTTTATTTAATTTTTTTATAATTATTTTAGTCCAAAAATAGAGATTTTCAACAATAATTAATATAACCAAGTAAAATAAATTTTCTATCCTTAAAAGAATTATTGGAGGTTCACTCAAGTTAGAAGACCAGTAGAAAAAAAAATTATGAATTTTTATCTTTTTATTTTTACAATTTTATAATTGATTTTAATGTATAAATAAATAGAAAATATTTTTTATTTCAAAAATACTCTTTTATATTTTTTATAAGCTTCTCTAACTTCAGGAAACCATGAAAAATAAATTTTATATTTTTTGTGATTTTTATTATATTTTTTTATAATTATTTTATTCAAAAATTAAGAAAAATATATTTAATTATTAAAAATACTTTCATACACCCTTAGAAATTTACAAAAAAAAAATTTTTAGGTTATTTTTTGTGGTTAGAGTAATGCTTAAGGCAATTTGTTGTATTTTCATATTTTTTGAGTTTTTGATATTTTTAATTATTTTAAAATTAGGAAAAATAACTTAAAAGATAAAGTTTTAATTTTAACTTAAATTTTATTTTTCTTAAGTTTCTCCGGTCCTAAGGAACACTTTAAATCATTTTTTGTAATTTTTGGTTTTTTATTTTATTTATTATAACTATTTTAACCTAAAATTATTATTTACTTAAAAAATAGGTTTTTATATTAAAAATAATTTTTTTGGCCTTCCAATGTTTACAGGGGTCTTCTAATGTCATTATCTGCAACTTGACCTATTTGGGTAATTATTTAAATTATTATATATATATTTCTAAATTTTTAATTATTTTTATTAATTTAAATAAGGAAAATGACTTGAAAAATTTTTAAATGTTGTTTTTACTTTTCCTAAGATCCATTGA
>NEWO01000004.1:7296310-7309578 GCA_003013225.1 Phalaenopsis aphrodite
GTCAAAAATTAAGTTTTTATTTTAAATATTATTTTATTTTTATAAAATATCCCTGATCATATAGAACTCAAAAAACTAAGTTTCATAATTTTTTGAGTTATATTTGATTTTTTTAAAAAAAATCATTTAAATGTTAAGAGTGGTATTTATCTTTAAAAATCAATTTAAGTTGTCAAATGAACTCAAAATATTTTGAAATTTTTATGATGAGTTTTCTGGATCATGAATCACAGTGGAGATAAAAAATCAAGTCATTTAAATGTTTATATTTTCCAAAATTATTTATCTTAGTGATTTAGTGTTTGTAAAATTTAAGTGCATTTTAGATGACTTGACTAATGAAATTATTTCCAAAGGCTTTTCCAGTCATGGTGGACCTTCCCAAATTTTCTTGGGATTTAATAACCCATATACTAATTTTCATGATTGTTTTAAGGAAATAATATAGAAGATCTTGAAAATTATGGATCTCTATATAGGGATCTCCTCTGACTTTGGAAAAATATGAGAATGTTCTCCTTTACAGAGGCTACAATATGTCAAAATTTCAAGACAAGGTGATGTGTCAATATGCATGGAGAATCAAATGATTCCACCTAGTATTTAATTAATTAAAAATATTTTATGCAACAAATAGACTTGAAAATTATTCCACATTATTCTGCTCTATTCACTGAGCAAGAGAGTATTTTTATTTTATTTTTGTGATTTTTCTACATAAAGTTATGTATTTTTGAAGGTTTGAGGATTAAATAAATAAGAAAATACCCCCATTTTTCTATTTAAACCGCGCGTGCCACGTCAACCTATGACGACTTTGAAAGCATGCGTGGCGCGCTCTGGTTGGGCGCCGCCGTCCACGTAGCTTGCTGACTCGACCCACTATTCATGTCTCGAAGCGCCGTCCGGCGCGATCTCCCTCGTCCGTTTGATACACCCTTGATCGAACGGCTCCCCGTCAACATCCCCGATAGAATGATCCCGTGCCCGTCTAGACTAAAACTTTAAGATTTCGGCCTAAACTCAACAAAATCGCTTTGGGTTTGATCCTATGGACTCGTCTAAGCGAGACGAACACATCTATACGACTGAGGTGCCATTAAATCAAGTTTAAGTAAATGGAGGATCAAAATAAGCTCGGGAGGAGGAGGAGTTTTATACCTTTGCTCTGAGAAGGGAGGCTTCGATCAGAGGTGCTTGACACGTTCGTTGGGGTCCAAGGAGGCTAGGGATTGAGTCCCTGGCCTTGGTGTGAAGTCTAGGTGTGAATTCGATCAAGCTCGATTTCAGGTGTTGGTCTAGAGCTATAGTAGAGGCTCTGTGGAAGGGGGATTTGATGGGGCTCTGGCTTCTTTCACTATTGTGAAGGTGTGGGCACAAGAAATTGGAGTTTGGTGGAGTTTGGAGGTGTATTGGGCTCTGTCCTGATTTCCGGCAAGGGGAATGGGTGAGGAAAAATGGTTGGAATGCACTGAGGGGATCTTAGGGAAGCTCTGTGTGAAGTTTGGAGAGGCCTCTCTAAGAAATTTTCAGCACACCTCCCATGGCCGTGGGAGGAAAGTTTTTATAAAATGGCCATTGGGTGGCTCTCAGGGCATAAGTTTGGGTGCATTGTGGTGCTTAGGTGGAGGGCAGAGGAGCTCCATAGTTTGATTTGGGTGAGGTGGCCTCTAGGTTTGATTTGGGTGAGGTACCATGGGAGTGGCTCTCAGTTTTGGGCTTTTCTGGCCACTAGGCTGGCCGGCCGGCCAGCCGGCTAGGGGGAGGCGGCTAGGAGCTCAGGGAACCCAGAGGAATCCATCACAGCAATTTAATGCAAATGTGCTTGGACTTGACAAAGATATCTTAAGCATGTGCATTTTTGGAAATAAGATCCCTTAATTTGGGGGACCTTTGGTCCATGGCTTGATTTAGATGATTTCATGGTGTTTGGACTGGTCACTAAGTCCAACTAATGGCTGTGGTGGAGTTAATTTGGTAGTTCTAAGGTGGTTAGGTCACATTTAGTGCATGGGTCTAAGTGGGTGCAAAAGACCAAAACTTGGGTTTGGGCTAGGTTAGTCATGTCAATTGGCCCAAATAATTATTTCCTTTGGTGTAGATGATCATAAGTAACAACTTTGGTGAAGGATGAGAGTGGTTTTGAGCTCAATTGGAGGGTCAATTTGAGGGAATTTTGAACTTTAATCACTTTGGTCATATTGGGCTAGGCTTGGGTCTAGCTTGTGTTAGCCTTGGGATAAGTCCAAATTTATTGTTATAAATGGTCAATAGGGACCTCATGAAGAGTTTTGAACATGAATTGGATGCCAATTTGGAGGTTAAGGCAATCAATTGGGTGAAATTTGGGGACTTAGCCAATTTGGGGCTAAATTTAGGAATTTTGAATTTAGGCCAAAATCAAATGGATTTGAGGCTTCACCAAGGTCAATTTATGGTTGATTTTGATGTATACGAATGTTATAAAGATTTTTTAACATTAATTGAGGCCAATTGACTAGGCTATGGGTTTAATTTGGTGAGATTAGGTCATATGGTCAAAATTGGGGTTTTGCCCAAATCAAAATTGGGCTCAAATAATGGACCAATTGAGCTTGTATTTTGTTTGGTCATATAAAAAGTGAATTTGAGTTTAGGATTAGAATTGGGGTCAATTAAGATCAAATTGATAGACATTTGAGATGGATTTGAGGAAATTTGGGTCTTTAAAGGGCAATTTGGGGATTTTGGTTAAAGATGGTCTAATTGGCCGAATTGGGTCATGTCATAGTTGAAAGAAATGAAATTGGGAATATTTGGGATTTATAGGGATTTTTTGGGAATTTTTAGAATTTTTGGGATTTTGGGTCAAAGAGGGGTATTTGGGTAATTAGGGGGTGTCTTAGGGGTAAAAGGCCAAGATGAGTATTTTGGTAGAGTTGAGGTACCAATCATCACCAATAAGCCATGGACCAAAGGAAACCCCATTTTGGGTCCTCTACATAGTGGTCTTAGCTAAACCATAACCCTAGGGCTAGTAGGTTTAGGGGACCATCTACATGAGTGTCCCAAAAGCTCAAGGGCTCTAGGCTAGAAATTTGAGTTCAAGATTGTGAGTGTAGATGAGTGTAGTGAGTGCCTTAGCTCCAGACCAAAACCCAAGGTCAACCCTAAGGTTCAGCAATCCTAAGGGTGACTCATCTTGAGTTTCCCCCACAGTGACCCCACCTACTAAGTATTTAGAGGTTGAGAGCAATATGTGAAGCTCCAAGTTGAGTAAAGAAGAAAGTAGAATTTCTAATGGCGAGGGTTCCAAGGCTAGTTTTTTAGGAATAGTCAACAGGAAAAGTCCTATGGCTAGACCCTATGCTACTAAAGAGGAAAAACTAAACCTCAACAAAAAATGAGGTCAACAATTAGGAATTTGTTCAAGCAGCTTCATTGTATATCAGTGGTATTATGCTAATCTTGGCTTCAAAATCTTGTATTATCTGGTCACTTGTTGGATGACAAGTTGAGAGTCACCATAGATGGTAATATCCATTATATCTATTGAGGTCGCTAACTCCAAACCGGTGATTAACACTTCAAATTCTATTTTGTTGTTGGTGCACGACTCTATCAGGTGATAGGAGAATCTCAGCATGCCCTTATCTGACATGATGATAACTAAACTGATCCATGCTTTTCCTAGTATAACTATCCCTGATCCTTTGTCATTTTTGGCTGACAAAGCTCCATCAAAGTACATCTCCCAGTGTTGCACATTGGAGAATTTCATTTGTAATATCTGTTCATTTGACAATTCATCATTGAGTGGGGATCCAGCTGGAAGTGGGTCTAAGACGTGAAAATCTGCCAAAATCTGTCCCTTGATAGCAGAGAGGGGAACAAAATTTATATCAAATTGCAATAAAATCATTGACCACCTTGCTAATTGTCCAGTAAATGTTGGTCGGGTCATCAAATATTGCAATGGATTAACTTTTGAAATAAGGGTAATCTTATGAGAAAACATGTAATGTATAAGCTTTTGGGCGGTGAAAATTAAAGCTAGAAAATGCTTCTCAATGGGCAGATACTTTACTTCCGTCGGTGTTAGACGACAACACAAGTAATAAAGTGTGTTTTCCTTGCCCTCTCATTGACTTGAGCTAATAGACCTCCACGAGAGTCATCTAAGGCCGTAGTATAAAGTATCAACGGTTTTCCCAGGATAGGGGCTGCCAAAATAGAAGGTGTCATTAAGTATTTCTTAACGTCTTAAAAGGCCCGCTAACATTTCTCTTCCCAAATTAATTTAGCATCCCTTTTAATTAATGTCGAGAAGGGCTGACACCTACTTGAGAGATTAGAAATAAAGTGTCTCAAATATGCCAACTTCCCTTGGAAGGAGCGTAGTTGTTTCAAGGTTTTGGGAGGAGGAATTTCCAAGATAGCTTTAATCTTATCCAGGTTGATCTCGATTCCCCAATGATAGACAACCAATCCTAGAAACTTCCGAGAGGTGATGCTGAAGACGCACTTTAAGGGATTCATCTTGAGATTATATCGCCATAATCGTTCGAACATGATCCTCAAGTCATACAAATGGTCTTTTTTCTGTTTACTTTTGACGAATCTTGACCTCACTTTTGGTTGAGGTTTAGTTTTTCTATTTAGTAGCCTAAGGTTTAGCTATAGGACTTTTCTATCGACTATTCTTAGAAAACTTCCCTCACCATTAGAAATTCTAAACTCTTGTTTACTCAACTTGGAGGTCCACTTATTGGTCCTAACTTCTAGCACTTAGTAGGTGGAGTCACTGTGAGGGAACTCAAGATGAGTCACTCTTAGGACTGCTGGACCTAAGAGTTGACCCTGGGTGTTGGTCTAGAGCTTAAGGCACTCACTTACACTCACAATCACTCACAATCACTCACTACCCTAAACCCAGAATTTTCTGACTTTGATCCCTTGATACTTTTGGGAGACTCACGTAGGTGGTCCTCTAAACCCATTAGCCCTAGGCTAGGGTCTAGCTAAGATCACTACATGGAGGACCCAAAATGGGGTTTCCATTAGTCCATGGCTTATTGATGGTGGTTGACACTCCAACTCTACTAAGATTCCCAACCTATCCTTTTGCCCCTAAATTCTCCCAAATTACCTAACTACCTTTGAGACTCCAAATTTGGCCAAAATTCCCAAATTTACTCAAAATATGCAAATTAGTTCAAAAATCATTTCAAACACCTTGAAAAAACCCAAACTACCCAAAATCACCAAAAATTGGCCAAATTACCAAAATACCCCTCTTGAACCCAAAATACCAAAAAATTCCAAAAATTCCCAAAACCTCCCAAATATTCTCAATTTCATTTTTCTCAACTACCACATACCCAATTTGGTCAATTTGACCACTTTTGACCAAAACCCCTAAATTGCCCTTTAAAGGCCCATTTTTTTCCCAAACCTACCTCAAATGTCTATCCAATTGGTCTCAATTTCCCCCAATTTAAATTCTAAACTCAAATACACTCTTTATGTGACCAATCTAGACCAAATCCAAGCCCAATCAGTCCATGATTTGAACCCAATTTTGAGCTAAACCAAAAACCCAATTTTGGCCCTATGACTTGGTTCCACCAAATTGAACCCATGGCCTACTCCATTTGCCACAATTTGTGTTGAAAAATCTTCATAACATTCATAAACATCAAATTTTACCTTGAATTGGCCTTGGTGAAGCCCTAATTTAATTTAATTTCAACTTAAAGTCCAAAAATCCCTAATTTTGCCTCAAATTAGCCATGTCTCCAAACTTCACCAAATTGAGGGCCTTAACCCCAAAATTTCCACTCTCTGTCTTCATGAAAAATCTTCACAACATCTCGCTTGATCATGTGGACCATTCAATTTGGACTTACCCTAAGGCTAGCCCAACCTAGACTAATGTCTAACCCAACATGCCCAAATTGACCAAATTTCAAAAATCCCTCAAATTGACCCACCAATTGAACTCAAAATCACTTCAAACCTTCACCAAAAATCTTCATAACAATAATATACACAATGTTGATCAATTAATTGGGTCAATTGACATGGCTATCCTAGACCAAACCCAAGCTTTGATCACTTGAACCCACATTGAACCCATGCACTAAAGATGGCCTAACTACCCCAAAGTTACCAAATTAATGACTCCACAACATTAGTTGGACCCTAATGGCCAGACTAAACCTCTTAAAACCACCTAAATTAAGCCATGGATTAAAGGTCCCCTAAATTAAGGGATTTCATTCCATATTTGCTTAAGCTTAGGATATTTTTGCCAAAACAAAGCTTAAACACATTAAATTGCTGTGACATATTCCCCTGGGTTCCCTGAGCTCCTCGCCACCTCCCCATGGCTGGCCGGCCGACTTAGTGGCCTAAAAATGGCCAAAATGAAATCCAGCCCCGTGGGATTAAACAAATTCAAACCTAGAGGCCACATCATCCAAATTGAAGCTTAGAGCCTCTCTGCCCTCCATCTAGGTAGCACATTTCACTCCCAATTGGCCATGGAAGCAAGCCTAAGGACATTTTTATAAAATGCTCCCCTCCACGGCCATGGAGAGAGAGAGAGAGAGCTAAAAATTCCTCTAAGAGACTTCCCAAAATTGATCCCAAAGCCTCTTTGAAACCTCCTCAGTGCAACCTAACCACCACATTGCCCTGAATTCCCTTGCCGGAGCCCAACTTTTGAGCTCAAAACCTTACCGAAGACAGGAAAAAGCGCCCCACACCTCTAAACTCCACCAAACTCAAATTAAACTCACCCACACCTTCACAACATTGAAAGAAGCCAAAGCCCCATCAAATCCCCCTTTCATAGAGCCCCTAATATAGACTTTGATCAACACGTGAAATCAGCCTTGGTCGAATTTGGGTCTAGGCATTTCACCATAGAAAGAGGCTTAATCCCTAGCTTCTTTGAACCCCAACAAATGTGCCGAGACTCTCTGATTGAAGCTTCCATTCTCAAAGCCAACGAATTGAGTTTCTCTTCCTCCCGAGCCTATTTGTATTCTACATTTGATTAGGCTTAATTTAATTGCATGATTACCATATGGATATGTTCATCTCACTTAGACGAGTCGATAGGATCAAACCCGAGGTGATTTGGTTGAGTCTAGGCTAAGATCTTAAGGCTTTAGTGTGGACGGTCATGGGATCCTCTATTGGGGATGATGACGGGGAGCCACCGATCGCGCTTGTATCAGATGGACGGAGGATATCAAGCCAGACAGCATTCCATACATGAACCACAAGCCGAGTCAGCAGCTACATGGATGGTGACATCCAACCAGAGTGCGCCACGCATGCCTTTGGAGCTGCCTAGGATCTAGTTAGCGCCGCACATTTAAATAGATAAATAGGGAATTTAAAAAATCAGAAAATGATCCCTAACTTTAAAAATTCATATCTTGGTGTAAAAAAACATAAAAATAAAATAAAAGTACCCTCTTTCTCAGTGAATAGAGGAGAATAATGTGAAAATAATTTTAAGTCCATGTGATGCATATTTTATTTTAATTATTTAAACACTAATTTGAATGTGTTGATTCTCCATGCATGTAGTAATATCACCATGACTTGAAATTTTAGCATGTTGTTGCCTCTATCTTAGGGAACATCCTCTGATTTTTCCAAAGTTAGAGAAGGTCCCTAGACAGAGATCCATATTTTTCAAGTTTATATGCATTATTTGCTTAAATTAATCATTGAAATTAGCATGTTGCTTAGAAAAATCCAAAAAAAATTTGAAAGGTTTATGATGACCAGAGAACCTTTAAGTAAATTTCTCATGAGCTAAGTCATTCAAAATGTACCTAATATTTACAAACCTTAAATCACTAAGATAATTAATTTTGAAAAATATAAACAACAAAATGACTTAATTTTTTATCTCCACTATTGTTTAGGATCCAGAGAACTCACCAAAATAATTTCAAAGCATTTTGAGTCCATTTGATTGCCTAAATTGATTTTTCACGTTAAACATCTTTTTTGGCACTTAAATGATTTTTCAAAAAAATCAAAATATATTTAAAAAATTTATAAAAACTAGTTTTTTGAGTTCTCTACGATAAGGGGTATTTTCTAAAAATAAAATGAAGTTTAAAATAAAAACTTGATTTTAAGCCCTTTTTGAATATTTAAAATAATTAAAAAATCCATAAAAATCACAAAAATAGTAAAATTCATGGAAATATTCTAATTTTCTTCCTAAGCACTTAGGAACAGTTCTTAGGTAGGTGTTAGCCTTTCTTGGCATTAATTAAAAGGGGTGCCAAATTTATTTGGGAAGAAAAATGCCAGCGGGCCTTTGACGACGTTAAACAATATTTAATGACACCTCCTGTCTTGGTAGCCCCTATCCCAGGGAAACATCTGATACTTTATACCGTGGCCTTAGATGAATCTCTTGGAGCCCTCTTAGCCCAAGTCAATAATGAGGGTAAAGAAAATGCACTCTACTACTTGATTTGTCGCTTAGTACCGATGGAGATAACGTATCCATCTATTGAGAAGCATTGTCTGGCGTTAATTTTTGCTGCCCAAAAGCTTAGACATTACATGCTTTCTCATAATATTACCCTAATTTCAAAAGTTAATCCGTTATAATATTTGATGACTCGACCAACACTTTCCGGACATTTAGCAAGATGGTCAATGATCTTATTGCAATTTGATATAGCTTTTGTTCCCCTCCGTGCTATCAAGGGACAGATACTAGCAGACTTTCTCACTGCACACCCACTACCAACTAGGTCCTCTCTCAACGACGAGTTACCAAATGAGCAAATACTACAAATAGAATTCTCTATTGCACAACGCTGAGAAATGTACTTCGACGGTGCTTCGTCCGCCAAAAAAGACAAAGGGTCAGGAACACTTATACCAGACAAGGCAGGGATTGGGTTGTTCTTACCATCACGCCAGATAAGGGTATGCTGAGATTCTCCTACCACTTGACAGAGCCGTGCACCAACAATGAAGCAAAATATGAAGCTTTAATCACTTGGAAGTGGCAATCTCAATGGATATAACAAACATTGCCATCTATGGCGACTCCCAACTCGCATCCAGCAAGTCGCCGGACAATACAAAATTTTGAAACCAAGATTAGCAGAATATCATCAGTACACGATGAAACTCCTGGAGCAGATTCCTGATGTGACTTTCTATCAGATTCCTAAGGGAGATAATGTCCATGCCGATGCTCTAACAAAACTTGCTAAGGAAATGACATGTCCCCCGGAGGATTCCATTGAAGTCACAGTGCATGGAAGACGAGTCTTGTCTCAGATCGACTTCGAAACTCTACACAAGCTTAGAAAATAAGAAATAATAAATGTAGTTACAGATATCAACAAAGATTGACGCAAGCCATTAATAGAACATTTGCATACTGGAAAGCTGTCAGAAGACAAGTCTGAGGCGCACCACATCACAAGAAGTGCCATGTCTTACGCCCTGATGGGAAACGTTCTCTACAGAAGATCATTCGACCAGATGTGGCTACGATATTTGAGCAGTGCCGAAGCACAGAATATTGTCAAATAAGTACATGCCGGGTTATGTGGCGCTCACCAGTCAGGGCCAAAAATGAAAATAAAGATCAAAAGACTTGGATATTATTGGCCATCAATGATGTCCGATTGCATGGATACAGCCAGAAAATGTCACCAATGCCAAGTGCATGGGGTGGTCTTACACCAGCCTCTAAATGTGCTACACCCATTCGAGTGTTGGGGCACGGACATAATAGGTCTGATAGACCCTCCATCTTCCAAAGGACGCAGGTTTATACTTGCTGCTATAGATTACTTCTCAAAATGGGCAGAGGCAGTACATTTACGTGAGGTTACGACATAGCGCGTCCTTTAATTTTTCAAAAGCCAAATTGTCTACCATTTTGGAGTACCGCGAAGAATAATTTTCGATAATGGGACAGCTTTCAGAAGCACCAAGATCAACAATTTTGTCAAAAGACATGGGATAGATTGGAGATACTCTACAATTTACTATCCCAAAGCAAATGGTCTGGCTGAAGCCTTCAACAAGACACTGGCACAAATTTTGAAGAAAATACTGGATGAAAACAAAAGGGATTGACACAACAAACTATTAGAAGCTTTGTGGGCCTACCGGACAACTTTCAGGACTCCCACACTTTGTACACCCTATATGCTCGTGTACGGAGCCGAGGCCGTGCTACCGCTAGTAATCCACACACCAACTCTCAGAGCCGCCATTGCCAATCAACTCACAAAGAATGAAAGTGTAAAACTAAGACTTGAAGAACTGGAGAGTCCTGAGGGAAAATGACTAGAAGCACAACAACGTTTGGAGCTTTACTAGGCGAAGATTGTACAAGCCCATGACAAATTGGTCTGCCCAAGGACATTCAAAGTTGGTGACCTTGTACTTGTGTTCAAAAGGCCTATTCTTGCACGCCGCAAAATAGGTGAAAAATTTGAGCTAACTTGGGAGGGACCATTTGTCATTGAAAAGATCTACACAAGAGGAGCCTACCAGTTAATGGATTACCAAGGCAAAAGACCCATGTTACCAATAAATGGACGATATCTGAAAACCTATTACGCAACCTGATGCCTCTTGCCTCTACTTGCTTTGAAACTTTGATTATTTTGGGGTTATCTATGTGGCCAAATTTCTATGACCGGGTTCAAATCTTGTAATTAACCTTAATATAATGAAAATTTTGAGAAAGAAATTTTAAAAATTCAAATTTTCTCCTTTCCACTTTTGAGTATAATATTCCACAAAAATTTAGCAAAACTCATACATAAAGTAAATGATTCATTTCACTAAATTAAGCTAAAATTCGTTCAATAAATACTTTTTTTTGTTTTTATTCATGAAAAGTTTTGGCCTACTGATGTTTTTCCTATCGTTTGCAAAAAAATGTCGGGACGGAGGCTGATCTTTGCTTTCAGGGATGGTTGGAGCCTCACACTAAATGAGGAGACGACGCCGCAGGGCGGTACCATAGATTTCAACATGGATTTTAACCAGGTTGACATGAACTATGAAGGTCCTCTCTTGGTTGTAGTCAGCTGCAAAGAGAAAGAGGGATTGCATTCACTACTGAGGGTGACTGTTAAAGATAATGTATCACACAAAGGCAATAATGTGATAACAGAGCAAGATCCAATGGAAGGGCCCAACCCCTCCATGATAGCTACACCAGTTGGGGGCCTAATAGCCGCCAATAACGAATGACTGCCAAGTACTTTGCTTTGCAGGATGCAACACAGAAATGTCGGCAGCAAGAAGCAGAGAGATTTTCTACGACAAGAACACAAACATCAGAGAGAGACAAACCACTTGCTCACCCATATTCTTGAGGGGCATATTTATGATCTAGACCTAAAAAAAACTTCTGCTAGCCTACCCACCATGGATGAAGAACCAGGATTTGTGATAGAGTCAGATACACTGTCTGTTTCAGATGTTTTATGCAAGGGTTGCCCGACATGCAACTTTGAAATACTGGCTGGGACATCAGCCACGGGCACGTTTGTAGGATGCGCAGATCGCAATATTCTACATTTACAACATTTCAGTACGTTGGAAGAGTATACCTCAAGCACCGATGGGTCTCAGACTTCAAATTTTATGTTGGATGAGTCATATGTCCCACCGGGGACAGGTCACTACGTACTATGGAGCCTAGGGTCGTACATCCCACTAGATGCCGAGTCTCGTGGTCCAGATCAACCAATGCCAGTTTGGGTTCCTGCCAATGTTCAAAGGGAGGAACACCCGAAACAACTACCGACCCCTAGTACGATGGAGTACTACAAGATAACTAAAGTAAATAAAAGAGAATTTGAATTTTATGAAAAAGTTCAAGGAAAATTTGTCAACATACTGGAAGGTCTGAAGCTGTATACCAGGGTCTTCTCCAAGAGTGATGAAAGAAGCATTCTGGACTCCATCTTTGATTTGAGAGATAGAGGCAGAGCAGGCCTTCTCATGGAAAGAACATACTCTGAGCAGATGAAATGGATTAGAGGAAAAGGGAGAATTACCATTCAGTGCGGCTGCTGTTATAACTTCATAAATGACAGACCGGAGAATCCGCCTTGGATCCTCAGACACGACCAAGTAGATCCATTACTGCCAATGATAAAGTGGATGATCAAAATAATGGTCAAATGGAGTATTTTTCCTGCTACCTGCATTCCAAACAGTTATATCATCAACATCTACGAAGAGGGTGATTGCATTCCTCCACACATTGATCATCAAGATTTTGTAAGACCCTTTTGCACGGTCTCATTTCTGAGCAAGAGAAATATTTTATTTGGGAAAGAAATTGATATCGTCAGCCCTAGTGAGTTCAGAGGTTCTGTGGAGATTCCTCTACCGGTCGGTTCAGTGCTCGTTCTTAAAGGCAACGGTGCAGACGTCGCCAAACATTGCATTCCAGAGGTACGACACTGTAGGGTGTGACCAAAGGAAAATATATTGAGATTTTCATACCTATTTTATACTGTTTTTTATGTTATTGCACTTTTAAAAGGGTATTTTTTATATTTTTTTGTAGGTATGATGAATTATGGTCATTAGAGCAAAAAGATGCAAAATAGAGTGAATTTGGAGCGAAAAGGACCAAAATATGAAGAATTGAACTAGGGCCCCGACAACGAGCCCAACGGTACCAACAACGTGATTTTCCCAAGACTCCAGCCAATTATTTTAGAAGGCCCACTGATGGCGCCCTCGAGGCTGCCAATGGCGAGATCTGCAGTTATTTCAAAAGGTGCATTGAATGTGGACGATTTTTGGAGGGAAGCTTAGGTAACTTTTGGGAAAGCTCTTCTATAATTTTAAAAGAAGATTTTAGCCAAAAATTGAGAGGCTCCTGGGCACTGGATAGGATCTATAGGTTAGAGAGGTTCCATTAGTGTGTAGAGAGTTTACTTTAGGGTTAGATTGTGAGGAATTCTTCAAGAGATTGTAAGAGCGGAGGTAAAGTGAGATTTTTTCCTCCTTGCTGTTTTGAAGAAGAATTCTGTGTGTTGTAAAGAAAGGAAGAGATTCAGGGGAACTTTAAGGAGTTTGCTTGGGGAGGAATTAGAGATAAGTGTTATTTACTTGTTGTTGTTTGTATGACTTTGCTTTTATATATAAATTCTGAGTTTTGTTGTGTCTTCCCCATGAGTTCTGAGTAATTTTCTCTATCTTGCTCCTTGTCTTAGGATTTGTGAAATAGTGATTTTAATTGG
>NEWO01000005.1:0-24375 GCA_003013225.1 Phalaenopsis aphrodite
GAAAGTAAAGTATATTATTTCCTTAGGAAGTCCAATCATTTTTCACATCTTGTAATCATAAAATAAACAAGCGGGAAAAATTGTTACTTTGCAACTCATGTTATGGGCAAGTTTTTTGAAAGGATACTAGGTTGGTAGAAAACTTGAAAATAAGAACATGCTTTATAATAAATAATGGATTGATTTGGAGTATCCTAAGCTACTAATTTGGTGAGAGAGTTATCAACAATAACAATTTCTCGATTATCTGGACAACGAGCATATATTCTAAATTGGACGAGGAATATGTTAAATGATATGTGGCTTATAAATAAGTGCATAAAGGAAACTGATCTGGCTGGTTTTAGCTTTTTTTATTGGAACTATACCAAATATGGTCTTTGTTTTCTCGATTTAGAGTTTTAGATAATTTTTGCCCTTTTTCTCTCTCTTTCTCTATCTTCCATTATTGCTCTATGCTTGTTTAACAGTTCCTCCCACCATCCATCATAAAAGATATGTTTTCTTAGCCTAAGGCTCAAACATAACTAATCTCCCGCTTTCCTCTACTTTAATGATATGGATTGTCTTAATGATGACACCTCATTTTTCCCAAGGTTTGAATTTTTGCTAGACCAAATTTTGTATTAAGGTCTATGAGAAGTGATAAACTTTATTATTCTTAACGAAGTTTTTCGCAATAAATGCATCCTCACTATGCTAGGTCGATGTCCCAATAGTGTTCCAATTTTTGCCACATTTTCCAAGAGGTTGACATATTCTGCCATTGATTTATTACCTTATTTGGTAGGAACAAATTTTACTTTTTAGTATGTCTATCTCATTGTGTCTTATATGTCTTTAACAGTGAATAGAAATAAGCTATGAAATTATCATAGAATCTTCCTCAAGGCATTAACTCTTAGGGCTCTTTGCTTTGGGTTGGTACCAACAGTTGATTCAAATTCCTTTTCCTTATGGGAAAAGCTTTAACTAACTTTAACTAATTTATATGCGGATTGGATGCCATGTAGATCTCTAGATGGTTGATGAGGCCTCATTTCATCAGATGTTACCTCTTTGGAATGATTAGTTGGAGTAGCCATTATCATCTTAGACACGAGGGCTCAACATTAGGACATATGCGATTTATTTTGGGAGGATTGAAGCTACGGAATATTGGGTTTGTTGGTTGAGACTGCAGGACTGGCTACTGTGATTGAAAAATCACAACTTGAGTAGAGGAAAATATTGGAGCGCGGCTGCTTGAAGGATCATAATAATTGGTCTGCGGCTGATGGGAAGTGGTCATAAATGTAGCTAGGAAATCAAATAATCAATCTTGGTGGAGTCAAATTCAATAATTTACCAAGAAATCACATAATCAAGTCATGTACTTTTACAAGATTTTGGACAAAGATCGACATTGTGATGTTAAGCAAGACCTTGGAGATAACAGAGCCATGGTGACTACTTGGAGGTTGACAATGTTGATGGTAAGCATGAGACTTATAGGGCTCACCCCGAGCAATAATGACAGAAATGCACGATGGTGACAATGAAGGTAAAAAATGCATCATGCGGAAGGCTAATGCTCTGATAGCACATGAGAAAATTTAAAGAATTTTATTGAGCTTGATTCTAATTACAAGCAACATGAGATTTTATACAAGTTATAGATAGAGAAAGAAATGAAACACAAACTAAGAAAATTAAGTTCCTTCTAATATATATTTTTAGGATCCCTATATTAATTTGAGACTTGAGTTATTGGTGTTCTTTTTGTATTACACATATGCATAAAGGCTTGTTGTTGTTGTTGTATGCATATATGCGTGTCCATGTGCGCATGTAGACTAGCATAGGTGTGCACGCTCGCGCGCATGTGTGTGTGAAAAACTGTCTCATTGTAGGGAAGGATTGTTGTCTTGTAGTAAGTAACTCACCCTTATAAACTTTATATTGAAGTCAAGTCCAATTAAAATGGAATTTATGTTTTTTCTATAGGACCACAATAGTTGTAAAAGGGGAAAGATAAATTTGTAAGCTCAGTTTACTAATATAACTACTCTTTTTGTGTTATACTATGCTTTTTTTTCCTTTTTTTTTAAAAAAAATTTCTTATTGTGATGAGTCTGTTAAATACAAAGAAAGGCATACTCAATTTATGGAGCTTCTACAACAGTATAGGAAGGCATTGATGCTAATAGCCATACCTTATATTTGTAAAGAAGCTGTTTTAATTTCTAGAACATTAGACTTTAGATTACCAAAAAAGTAAGCCTTACCAATACTTCAAGCTTACTGGTCTTTCAAACATTTATGAGTATTTTTTGATGAGCTTGTTAGATGAAATAACTGGAATTTTGTACTTTTCCTTGCAGCAAGCCTGTCCAACAAATTATTCTTGATTATGACTATACATTCACAACACCATATTGTGGCAGCGAAGCAATAGAACTGAATTGTGAGCAGGTCAGTTTCTGCATTTTCTTCTTACAGTCTTCACTTTGATTAAAGAGGATGCACATTGCAACATTATTACCAGTCACCATTGGGTCTTTCTTTAAAAATACATATTTTTTGGCCGAGTAATTGATTAATCTTTATAAGCTATAATTCTTTTTCTTCACTTTGTCGAATTTTCTAGCTTCTACAGAATGCATTGTTTTCTTGTTTAATGCTTTTTCATTAACTGCTCTCTTTTGTTAATATCTTGATTACTTGCAAGATAAATAACATGTCTGCAAGTCTATTTCACCTTATTAGCTTTCTCCCTCAAAAGTCATTAGAGGCTCTAATAATACTTGAAGTGGAACTTGTGACTATTGGAAAGGTGTGTGAATGACCTACAATTTATGTTTTTTTTCTTATGAAATTGGGTGACAAGTTGATTTTTACAAATGCATGATAAGCAGAAAATAAAGTGATGCAATGAAATGATATGCACAATATAACAAAAGTGATTAAAGAATGCCATAGAAACATAAAGATTTATATGAAAAAAAATTTATTAGATTGGATGTTAGTGTGCTAGTTGAAAATAGAAAGACAGTGCATAGCTACTTTGGTCCACCAAAATTTTTGCTTAATTTTCTTCATTGAGAGGAATCTCTACTGATATCATACACTAAATGAAGAATAATGGTAGCCAAAGGAGAAATAATTATCATTTCAAATTATAAATTAATTAAATATGAGAAATGAATAAACTAATGCATTTTATTGTCTTGTGAAGTTTGGAAATGACACCATGGAAAGAAGGAACAAATAATAGATCAAATCTTCTTTGATTGAATTTTTATAAAGATTATGCAATTATTGGTTATTATATTTTTAAATCAAGATCATAATTTTTTCGATAAAATATTCTAAAGTTTGAAATCTACTTAGAAAATAAATAAAAAATTCAAATGAGGGAGTTGTGGGAAATTAAGTCATTAGAGTGAGAATCGAATTCTGATTGCCTTAGTTTTTTTTTTTTTTTTTATCTCACAGATATAGACAAACAAATAATGAGTATGACAAGATTTTGTATGCTAAAAATCAAAGGAAGAAAAAGTTAGGCAATTCCTACTTGAACAACATTCACTAGCATGAAAAAGTTACAATGTACAACATTTCCGCTTAACTAGAGAATGTGTTAATACAATGAAAATCTTAGTTGTTGTTCTTAGTTTATTGATTAATGTTTTTGGAGGTAGCCGCTACACTAGTCTCGCAGGAGATGGTGCCAATGTAGGCCTTGTGGGAGTTGGCAATGTGATTGGTTTAGAGGGAGACAATTTTGGTGCAAATCTTGAAGGTGATGACCGCATTGCAAGTCTTACTAAGTGCTCGTTTAGGGCAGTTTTTTTGGTGCGGTGCGTTTTGAAAATGTCGGGCTTGCCATTTGGAAACCGTGGCTCGGCGGCGGTTTGGGATAAGCTGGTCCGCGGTCCGTGTTTCTTTGCGATTTTATTACTTTGCTACCCCTCTCCCTGTTCTTCCCTCTCTTGTGTTCCGCTCTCCCATCTCTCGCGTTTCTTCTGCCCTAAGGTAACACTTCTCTCTCGGGTCTCTCTCGCGCCTCTCTCGCTCTTCTCCGATCTGTGGCTCCAGTGGCAAGGGTTTGCCTTTATTCTTCTCTCCCTCTTCCCTCCGATCTCCGACTCTGTTTGGTCACACTTTGCTCTACTTCCTCCCACAACACCATCTACCATAATCTTTACGGTTTGAAGTTAATTTGCGATTTGTGGCTTTCTTTTTGTGATTTGCGACGTTCTCTTATTTTTGCTTTCACATATGAGTCATTCAAATTGTACTGCTTCTGTTATAAACAACACACCAATATAGGGGCAAACATTTCTTTTTTTCATAAACAAATGCAACACAACTGCTACACAACTGCACTAAATGAACAGGACAGTTTTCTCGTAGTAGCTTCTGCGCAATAGCTTCCTAGCACATTTTTTGCGTAACAACTTATAAATATGATGCAGCTGCCCCAAACATACCCTGAAGATGATTTTGGTGTAGGGTCTTGTGTGAGATGGTTGCAATATTGATTTTAAGGGAGATGGTTATAACACAATTTTAGGGGATGAATGTGACATGTGTCTTACTAGAGATGAATGGAATACAAGTCTTGAACGAGTGTTGCAACATGTTTTAAGGGAGATGATTATGGAGATTTTAAGCAAGATGCTTGCGAAAAACTTTTTGCGGTGTAAGCAAAAGTAGCAATGCTGGTCTTATTTTGATGATTATTATGATGCAATTGATGGTTGTGGTGCAAGTATTTTTACAATAATCATTGCGGTACATGTGAAGGTTATGATGCAAGTCTTGCTGTTAAGCGAAGATTGCGCTTCTGGTTTTTATGTAATAATGGTTGTAATGTAAGTTTTGTTATAATGATTGTGGTACACATTTTGATGCAATGATGATTGCAACATAAATAAAGTTTATGATATAAGTTTTAGAGCGCTCATGACAGTTTGTAAGACTTATAAGAGGATCCAAGTGGCTATTAGAGACTGAAACATTCCCTAATAATTTGAACAAGAGGCTATTTACAATTTTTATGCTGGGCATTTTGGTGATTATTTGGAATATTCATTATAATTTTAACATCGAACAATGTAGTTCACTCACTTTCATAATTGAAAGATGGACAAAACATACTGCTTCTGGACTAACTCGAATGACCCGATGGACCCATGCACATTATTGTTGATTGAACAACCAAAGATATACTTGTCAGTGGTAATGTTTTTAATTGGTGGTCTAAATATTTAGTGTTCTAGTTCTTGATTCTCGAGTATATTAGTTGTGACAGATCAACATTTTGATGGTCAAATTAACATCAATAAGGTAGAGAGAATTTGTTGTCTTTGATTTGAGACATATTTTCCTCTTCGAGAATACCTTTCCATAAAGAACTCATGAAGTAGAGATGCAGAGGTCTCAATGGCTCCAAAAAATCTAAATTATTATGATTTATTTGCACGATACTGATCGGGCAAATGACATATGTTGTCATTAGCGTGTCATTCTGGATGAGTCAGGTTTTAGGGGCTGTTTTTTTCTATTTTATAGTGGCAATTTGATCAATTTGCCATTGTTCAAACACTGATTATCAACCATTTTAGTCAATTCATGCCACGTTGAGCTCCAAAACACACAACCCTGTCGCCGTTGAATATTATGCAACAAGTTTGAATCTTGTTACGGGCCTTTGCATCATTGTATGATTGTTTGATAACAAAATTTACTATTTTGAGTAAAATTGATCATTATTCAATGCTTCTGAGTTTTCTTGAGATTCATGTATGACATTTAAATTTTTGCTTTTTATATCTTTATATTTTTATCCTAATAGTTGCTTATTATTTTGTCACATCTTGTTTTACTTTTCCAAAAATATCTTCTATTTTGGGTATACTAGTTTTGCCTAATCATAATCAGAGAAAAAAATTTGAGGTGCTACAACTCGTACATTTATTTGGACATCTCCATTGGGGGTATAAACTAAGTCATTTTTCTTTTATCATAATTTTTCTTGTACGATGGCGTTGAATTTTGTAACTATAGTCATTAGGTGAAGAGTCCTCCTAGTATTTGAGCTAGAACACATTTTTTTGTGGCCAAAATTCAAAATATAAAAAATTGATTGCATTGGGATAGATGAACTCCCAAGCACCTAAAAAGCTTCCAAATGTGAAGAAATAAAGTATAACTTTGAAATCAAGTGCCAAGCTTGTTTGGATGAGGAGCTTGGGACAGATCTTGGAGTACCTCATTGTTAAATCTGCTTGACCTCTTTAGATGTGGTTAGAAAGCTTGTAAAGCTCGGACAACTGGTTGCATGATTAGTGATCTTAAGTTGCGCAATTTTCAAAGTCCCCATAAATTTAAAATTTATTTATTTATACAATTTCTCTTTTTTTCTCTTAATATTTTTTCAAAAGTTTTATAGAAGTTCACAAAAAATTTAGCAATTTTTTTGGGCGGCTTAAAAAAGAAAGAATACATATCTTCTCTTATTTTAAAATGCACAGATCAACTTTTTGAATTATGTTTTAAACCAATCACAAACTATTGAGGAGGTTTCAACAGTGGATCTGGTAGGGGATGCCAAGCATGATCCGTTAAGGTGGTGTGAAATGTTAGGATCGATGTTATGGTCAAATATATAAGTAATTCAAACATTATATTTTTAGATTTTATTTTTATTGTGGTTTTAGTTTCAGTTTATTCGTTTTAACATGACTGTGATGATGTGCCTATAAGAATGAATTATGTTATCTGTGAATTTGATTTCTTGGAGTTGGGACGGTTTGATATTTGGTATGATCTTCGGCTGGTTGAATTGATTGGTTATAAGGTTGAGGCTTGTAGATTGAGTGAGTTTTGGTTTCGAGTTTTATGGTTTAACCTTAAAATAGTATTGAGTGAGGCCAGGGTTTTGTGTGTTTGGGTTTACCTTAGGAATTATCTATCATTTCACTGCTTACATTCATTAATTTCTAGGCTTTTTGTGAGTCACAGGTGTTTTTTGGAATTTAAGTTGGGGCATTTACATATATACCACACAATTTCTATTTATTTACATTCTATTGAAATTCAAAATAATATGAAATATTTTTATTGATATGAAAATGGGGATATAAATAACCCTTACATGAATCCTAGAATAGAAAAAATAATAAAAAAGAAATAATAATAAATGAAAGATATATTTATAATATATCCAATTAATCAATTCATATTATTTTTTTGGGGTTAAAAAAAACAACATAAAAATAGAAAAGAATAAATCCAATCCAAGGATATAATTTATTACTCGTAACTTCTCACAAGAATTAATTATTTTCTAATATAACTTTTAACAAGCCCCCTTAAAGTTGAAACATGGTTGAAAAACATGTTCAGTTTGGATTAGAAAATATCAAACAATGGGCGAGGAAGATCCTGTGAGATAGAACTTGAAGTCTTCATCTCATACTTCGGTTGTCTTTGATTGCAGTTCCTGCAGTGTCTGTAGGTAGGCATAAAATTCCTCCAATAAATGCTGTAGGGGAGTTTGCTGGGAAGCAGACAACTATGATTATCTTTGACTGCAGTTTCTGTATTATCTGTAGGTAGACGGAACACTCCTATATGTAATGCTATAAAGGAGTTTGAAGAGAAGCAGACAACCTACAGGAAAAACTGATTTCTAGTTGATTGCGGTTGCCTTTGGCTACAATTTTTGCAATGCCTATAGGTAGACGAAATGTTCTTTCAGGCAATGTTGCAGGGGAGTCTGCAGTGAAGTAGACAACCTGTAGGAAAAAAAATGTAGGATAAAGCCTGCAGAGAAAAAAAAAGATAAAAGCTCCGGAGGAGGGTCTACTGCAGGAAAAGTGTTTGTAATGAGGAGGGCTTATAACAAGATATTGTTCTTTGCAGGGCAGATGATTGACATATAAGATTTCTGACGACAGAGAAAAAAGGGTTACAACCTGCAGCGAGAGGACCGACTGCCACTAATGAAGAATTCTGCAGGGAGAGTTCTAGTGGTGCAGAAAACACAGAGAAGGACATGCAGGAAGATTTTCGACAACAGGGAAGAAACCGACGGAGAAGGGCGTGTAGGTCTGTTGTTCGGATTCCATGCAAGGATACATCCAGTTCCACCTTTATAATAGCCTTTTTCAAGTCGTTTTGCAAGCAAACTAACGATGAACTTCTCAGCTTGTAACTCTCTGAACATCGGTGGCGGCTCTCTGATTGGGATTTCCACGAGAGAGAGAGAGAGAGAGAGAGAGAGAGAGAGAGAGAGAGTAAATCATACCCTGGAAATCCTGCTTACAAAGGATGCTGCATGAGAAAGGGTTGCTGGAAATGCAGCTCCCTCCGATGCCTGTGCAGGGAAGCGAAAAATACTGCAGGGGAAAGGGCCGACGATGGATCAGGTTGCAGGAACCAACAATGAGTTTTTGTGGAAGAACAACACGAAACGACAGGAGGCGGCGCTGAATTTCAGCGAAAAGGCTGCGTTGTTTCTTGCTACTGGGAAGAACAACAGAAAAAAAAAACTATTTGTTTCCTACGGGAAAGTCCTCCGGTTAAGAACAGTACGAAGGTCCTGTGTGGAAGAACAATGGGAAAGTGCTATGACTGGGAGGGACGACAAAGAAGTCATTGACACACAACTCATTAGATAAGGGTCGCCGTGAGGGGGAGTGCTATACAAAGGCCTGTCAGAAATCTTGTCGGGAGAGGCCGCCGATTGAGGGCGGAAGTAATATATGGTTAGTTGCCTATGCGATATACCCTCAGCGAGGATCTTGAGGACGTTGTCACATGCGCTCCAGTCTCATGACAAGAAGGTCCAAGACTAGAATCCAAGGATCAATTTTGCAGCAGAGGTGGTCCAGCGGTTGGAACTACCTATCAGAAGGATCAGTGATTGCAACTTATAGAAAACCGGTAGGGAAGAGGGGAACCAACAAAAGTTAGGGTGAAAAACGACCGCAGCTAGGAAAATCGACGACTATTGATTTTCACGACATATATGCATTAGGTTTTTATCGGGAAAACAATTGTTGGGCAACGAAACAACATAAAATTCTCCATGAAACAAATCTTTATGAGAGGAAAAATAGCAGGAAGAAAATATGTCGCTTGCTTTCTGGAGGCTGGTAGAGTCTAAGCTCCCGACCAAGGAAGGGCCAGCTGATAGGCCAAGACTACAGGGAGAGAATAAACAAAAGTCTTTGTTTCAAATATCTAGTCAAGTACCCATCCCTTCCCCACACAAAGCACGAAAGGAATCTGGCGGTTCTGGAAGGAATACTAGTGGCTAGGTTACAAAATTAGGGTCATATACCAATTGAAATTCAAAATAATGCTGAATATGTTTATTGATATGAAAATGGGGTATAAATAGCCCTTACATGAATCCTAAAATAGGAAATACAATAAAAAAGAAATAATAAGAAAGAAAAGATATAACCTCTAATATATCCAATTAATCAATTCATATTAATTGTTTTGGAGATAAATGAAATAACATAAAAATAAAAAAGCCTAAAATAGGAAAAAAATAACTCCAATCCAAGGAAATAATTTATTCTTCATAACTTCTCACAGGAATAAATTATTTCATAATATAACTTCTGACACATTCTAACATCTAAACTTTACTTTTTGATATTTATAACACCCAAATCTTTCAAATCACATAAAAAATACTACAATTTTAACTTTTAAAAGGTAAAACACATCTTTTCATACATAGGTAAGTTGTCATATATGTAAAATTTGAAATTCATGTGTTAGATACGTACATACATAAGAATTGAGCGGTATGTATGTAAATATTCGATTTAATTTTCACAGAAAAGCTTATTCTTCTATCGTGATGAGACCCATTTTTGCGTTTCTTCTGACTTAAGATAGTTATTTGGTGAGGATACTACATGCCCTGCATAATTTATTAAGAAGTTCCGTTCTTTACCATGTTTTTTTAAATTTAAATGAATCAGCATTTGACCCCGTGCTTCCACAATATTGACCTAGAGAGCAGAGATGGAAGGTAAAATATATAAAAAGATACATGAAACTTATATAAAATTCCGCTTTTGAGTAATAAAATATTTGATGGGTTTTTTGGATTTTTTGCTTTCGGTTGGCTATGGAATCTTTCTAGTTTGGTGCAAGCACGATACGCAAATAGTGAGGTAAATGATCTTCTATTAGCATTAGTCTTGGGTTTCTTTCACATCAATCTCTTTTCTATATATTGTCATCTCATTTACCTTTTATAATTGGCATTACAAGAGTTTTTTTTTTTGTCAAATTTGCTTCAACCGAGATTTCAATTGCTATGCTAAATTTACAATTGTTTGTTGAATTATTATTATTTGAATTTTTATTGATTTATTCAAATTTAATATATAGTTGTATTTTTTTTATGTTTAAGTCTCTCATTATTTTTACATTAAAAGAAATGTTTTTATTTTGTATTTAGTATTCCCTGATGTGAATCCTTGTTTTTTTTATGTGATTTATATACTTTACATCATCTCAGTTTTATTAGAAATTCTATACCCTTAAGACCTTGTATCAATTACTTTTTTTATTTTTCAATCAATAAGTTCATTAAAGCATTTGCTCTTTTGTTTCTGGCACTAAATTTGTGTAGAAGACTTCATAGTCTAGACTAACAAAGTGAATTAAAAAAAAAAAAATCCTGAAAGGCTTGTTCTGCTCAATTAGGAAAAAGACTAGCTATTCATACACCTGCTATGTCCAATTGGGGACTGAATGATTTTATTGCTAGTCCAGCAGGAATAAAAAAATTTAATGAATATAAAATAAATTACGAGCCATGAAGATTTTTAAACAAAGAAATAACCATTGCATATATATTGAATTTAAACATATGTTTAAGTCTATCTATCTAAGTACTTAAAAAAAGCCATAAAATAAATATTATTTCGATTTATGTGCATTTGTGTTTTCATTTTATTGAGTCTTCACACTACACCTTTTATCTTTAACACCTACGTTCTCCACCCATTTATTATTTTCTCTTCTGTCTACTCATTTGAGATTAAGAGCATTTTGTTGAATAGTTTGATAATCTAATTTGACGTAATTTGTTAACAATTTAATCTTTGACAGTTGATAAAAAAATAGAATGTTTGTAATGAAAATGCTATTGGAATTGTTTATAATATCATAATATACTCAGTTTTTTACTTCAAATACTTTATAATTTTTTTTTTACGTCACTTGCATTATTCTGATGGAGCATGCATCATGCTTAAAGTCCTCTAGTATAGGTGTGAGATCGTGACTTCTAAACTGATGGGTGAAGGGTTTTTGGATAAGTGTGCAGTGTAATTCGTGTTTATCAATAACTTTATTTAAAAAAAATTAAATCAAGAAATAAAATCAAGAAATTTATATAGTTTTTGTTAGCAATGAGATTATGCCGGACAATGCTCGATGTTTTGTATGAGCCTATATATTTTATTTATGACATTGTAAATTGGCAAGTACATTATAAGTGAAATTTAAATCTTAGGAAAGGATTCTGAAAAATAATTAAATTTTGGAAGATTTACATACATACTAAATGAATTCTCATGTATTGACGTATCTAATACATTTACTTCAGTTCTTACATAAATACCATCTTACCTATGCATGAAAATGTGTATTTCACTTTTTAAAAGTTAAAATGATGGTATTTTTGCTGTAATTTGAAGATTTGGGTGATATTAGTGTAAAAAGTAGAGTTTAATTGTTAGATATGTAAATAGACATTGAAATTGGCTGGTATGTTTGTAAAAGCCCATAAAATTAACAAGCTCTTTGAGTTTTAATTTTTTTTTTTTCAGTTGAATTTTAAGGATGGGTGCCAGAGTCCACACTGGGAGGATTGTGATCAACGCATTAATCTGGCTGCACTTGTATCAAATGAACCAATCCTTTTTTATGATGAGGTTATGAACGTTTTTTACTGGAATTTCTATTTCTTTGTTGATTAATTTTATATGCGGCATTAATGCGACACTTATGTACCTGACCATGTAGGTTATCTTATATGAAGATGAATTGGCTGACAATGGAATATCCCTGTTGACTGTAAAAGTTGTAAGTTTTTTTTTTTATTTGGACGATTGACATACATACCACTCAATTCTTATGTATTTACATATCTAACAGCTTAACTACAATTTTTACATATGTAGCACCTTCTGCATGAAAAGATGTATTTCACTTTTTAAAACTTAAAAAAGTGATATTTTTAATGTGATATAAAAGATTTGGGTGTTATTAATGTAAAATTTATGTGTTAGATATGTAACTGCATAGGAATTGGGTGGTATGTATGTACATGCCCCTTTTTTATCTTGTTTGTCCACTTATTTATTGGATTATTTATTAATGACATTGTATAGAGCTTACTAATGGCTTCCGTATGCTTTCTAAATGTTGCAGAGGGTGATGCCGAGCGGTTGGTTTCTTCTTCTTCGTTACTGGGTCGGTTCAACTTGCAATTTATTATGTAACAAAATTACATAGTTCTTCCTATTTCTTTTACAAAGACTATTTAAGAATTAGACATTTTTAAGTAACAAAGTAAGCTTGACTCTGCAGCTTAGAGTTGATAGAGTATTGATGAGATTAAGGGACACTAGAGTTTATTGTTCTTTTTCTGGTGATAAAGATGCCCTACCTGTTCTTCTTCGAGAGAGCTGCTGGAAGGAAGCAACAATCCAAAGTTTAGTTGCTGTAAGTCTCTGTATCATACCTTGATCAGTTCCATAAGCTTCAATTGTGGTTTAGTGTATCCATATGGATATGTTTATCGATTAACACTTTGATATGTTAATCCATATGCATAATATCAAGGAAGATTTACATAGAAAACATTCAGTTCCTATGTCTTTATGGATCAAACACCTAAACTCAATTTTTAAATGTCACCTTACCTATGCATGAAAAGGTTTCTTTCACTTTTTTAATGTTACAATGAGGATATTTTTTGATGTGATATGAAAAATTTACGTGGTATAAATGTCAAAAGCTAAGTTTAGGTGTTTGATATATAAAAACATATGAATTAGTTGGTATGTTATATGAATGCCCTCAATATCAAATCCACATTGATTATCTGCACGCTACATTTTTACTGGTTGTCTGTAGACCCAAATGTTCAGATTATTCCTTTTTTTAAGATGAAACAAATTATAATGCCAAGCTTTTAAAAGATATATCTTCTTTTCTTGCCTTTCCTTCATAATTATGACAAACTTCATTCAATTTTTAACTATATTGATTTAGTTAATATTCTAATTTTCCAAAATTATTAATTGTGAAGCAATTATATGCTCGTTCTTTCTCACCATTGTCTTCAATCGTGCAGCAAGGGCTTCCAGCTGATTCTGCAACCTATTGCGATCCAAATCGCATCAGTCAGAGGTTACCAACTGTCGCACAGAAGATCCAGAGGCTAAAAATCTCCCGGTAACGCTATCAACAAAAAGCCATATTTTCTGCTGCTGTAGGTTTCTAAGATTCCAATAGTCTATGAAATAAGAATGAAAGACTACAACTTTTGAAGGATTAGTTGATGAAACTTGAAATTGTTTTTTTTTTCTTTGCTGCAAACTAAGCAAAACTGTATAATAGAACATATAACATATTTTCTCAGCGTTTTATATAATTCCCAAATTCACAATCAAATATGCATATTTAGTGCCAACCTCTCCTAATTCAATATGTAACAATTAAAGTTTAATGTTTACATTTACAACATTTTCATATCATAAAACCTATACATGAAAAAGTTAATCTCACTTTCAAAAGTTAGCGATAGTAGTAATTTTGATGTGATCTTAAAACATTGAGCATTATGTAAATATGAAATCTTAGGTGTTAGATATATAAATACATAAGAATTTCATGGCATGTATATAAATTCCATTTTTTTTAAAAACAGAAACCAAATAATGAGAGAATTTATTTGTTAAATCAATATTCCATACTAAAATGCAAACTCTCACAATTTTGATTACACATAAAACATCACACATGCTTAAAATAAAATGCAGCCAAAGCCTAAAAGTTGATTACTTAAATCTTCAACATAGATTGTGATACTTCATAAGCTAGTGATAAACCTTCTTTCATAGCCATCTCTCAGCGTCCCCTCTCAAATGCAATACGAGTCCTTCCTGAACCCCCTCCCTCAAAGTCATCTCTCATCGACGACCCTGCACTTGATTTCATTGTACCCCCTCCACCAATCTTATCCATCGCCTTCTTCCCTTTCTTCACCTCCGTCAAGAACTGATCCAAACCGAAGGGATCATTCTCCTCCTGCTTATCAAACTCAACAGGCCTATCTCTCTTGCTACCAGAAGGTCTATCTTGCACACCAGAGAAAGCCTTATCAGGCTTGAACCTATCCGTCTTCATAAGCTTCTCCAACTGCTCATCAGAACCTCCATACATTTCAGCATCAGTGTCTTTCTTTGGCCTATACAGAGTAGACAATGTAGGTTGTGCAGTGAAAAGGCCCTTATCATAAATATTGTATTGGTCATCAGCATTAAAGCCGGATTCCATTCCTTTATCTTGGTTGAAAAGTCTCTGATCATACATAACTTCACTCTGTCTTGCTCCAGTATTAGCCATCCCCAGAGCAACTTTCTCACTGATATCCCGGTCTCTATCTCTCGTTATTTTACTCTTCTTCCCCATTGCAGCATCCTTCGCCTCAAGCCGCCGCTCCCTCTCCCTCTCGCGCCTCCTCTCCTCACGAATCTTATCCCGCTGCAGCCTTTCTTCCCTTTCCTCCCTCGTCTCCTTGCGCAGGGATGGTTCATGTCGTTCCATTCCTACATCATCATCGTCATCCTCCTCATCATCAAGCATAGCCTTACTAGGAGCAGGAGCAGCAGGAGCAGGTGCAATGCCAGTCCTCTCTGATCTTGCCTTCTGTGCCAAAGCTCTAAGCTCCTGCTCCTTCCTCTCTTTCTCCTTCAGCATCAACTCCCTCTGCACCTTGGATCTCATAGCAACAGCTTCTCTCGCCTTCTGCTCAGCCACATACAAAGCCTCCGACAGCTTAGCAAAGTTATCATTAATCTGCACCTCCTGAAGCCCCCTACCATCAGCAGCAAGACGCTTATCCAGAGGAATTGTGTAACCCTTAGGGTTCTTCCAGTTCGAAATGCAAGGCGGGATCTTCCAATCCTGCTGATCTTTAACAGTAACAGGCCTTGGTGGAGAGTGCATCACCGGCACCGGCGGGGAGCCAGAGGCTCTCGGGACCCTCTTGTGCTTGAACTTGGGAGGCTCGAGAGGATCAGAAGGCATCTCCACCATCCTTATAATTCTCTCCTTCGCCCCAGAGTTAAACGCAGCAGATTGCTGGGAAGGCTTGTATTTGATGTACTTCGATTCTTGTGATTGCGTCGGAACATTCTTCGGCTGTGCTGCGCTCAGCCTCACGTTCACGATTTTCTCCAGCGCAGCCTTTGTGCGCTGAGTGGTTTCTTCAATCTCTTTCTGCAATTCCTCCGATTCTTCGTCTTCCTCCACGGAGACCTTAGGAACGAGATCTTTGTGCTGCGAATAGACGATTTTCGATGCGTTCTCGTTCTGCCTAACGATCGCATCGAAGGCCACCTTCCCTTGAGAATCGACGGTGAGGGGAAGGATCTTGGACCCTGGCTTCTCTTCCTTTCTTCCCATGCCGAGAGGATACTGAGCAACATGAATTTCGGGAAAAGCGCCGCCATCGCCGAAGTCCTCCGGCCTCCTCGGAACGAAGCCGGAGCGTTTTCCGTAGGGTGGGATAGGGTTTGGCTTGACGGCGGTAGCAGGCTGTGAGGGATCGGAGGCGGAGGAGCTGAACCGATCCTTGAACCAGGAATCCTTGGAGTGGTCATAGTACGATGATGTAGCAGACTTTGCCGGGGGGAGAAGCTCTTTCAGAGCAGACATGATTGAGCTTCCGAATAGAAACCCTAACTTGATTCAGATCAGAAAATAAGCAACAGATAATTGGCGTGAACTTACGAATTAAATAAACCCCAATCAGAAGGATTGCGTTCCGGATGATCGAACCTGTTGGATGCCTTCTTTCTACGCCGCTCAATATCTCTTCTCCTTCATAGTCTTTCTTTATCGGGTAGGGTTTCGCGGTTGACCAGAGGGAGAGGAATGAAGGGATTTCTCTCTTTTCCCGTTTTTAGTTTACTTGCGGATAATAGGTGGAGGAAAAAAAAAAAAAAAATTGTGGCTATTCTGTAATTTTCTCAGGAGAATTCCTCGTTATGCATTATTAATACATCATTATTCACTTATACCAAGAATATGATTATTTTAATTTTTAAAAAGTGAAATATATTTTTTTAGAAAATTTACACGCATTACTTAACTATTTACATATCTCATAACTAAATTTTCATATATATGCGCCGCATAATCAAATCAGTCGGTTGGGCATTATTTTGTCAGTTGTAAGTTTCTTCTAGTATGAGGTTCGATTCCTCCTGATGGAGGGTGTGTTACTTAAATTGTTATGTGCATGGGGGATAGCCTCAGGCCATTCCATTATATATATATATATATATATATATTAAGTGGATACTGTCTAGGTATGTAAATCTTACATTTTTATACAATTAACATTTAATTACTTAAAAAAAAACATTTAAATTTTAAAAGTTCAGTAACATTTCGGATGATCCCTGATAATTTAGTTATGATGTATGTAAGAAAAAATCATGATGGACGCTAATACAAAAATTATTGTTTTTGTGCGAGATTACTTGTAGACTACAAAATATTTATTTGAGATCTAAGATAATTAAAAATATTATATAATTTTAAGAAAGAAATCATATGAGTGCTATGTTGAAGACTACTCATCACCTGAATCTATTTTGTATCACCACATAACTATTTATTTCTCGACAACATTCAAAATCCTCGTCTTAAAATTTTATTTCATGTTGTATTATGCGGTCAGATATGCAATATGCGCAGTCTTATTAGGCTAATGTAATACGAAAAGATTTTTTTGGGTTTCTCAATCCCATTGAACAAACAATGATCGACGAGCTACCAAGTATGAGTTGCCAAGTAGGAGCAACTGAGCACGAGTTGCAGAATAAGAATACCAAACATACATCATCAAGTGCACATCATTTTGCTATAAGAAGCTCTCTCTCAAGGGGTTATACCGCAGATGTAATCCCCATGTACCTTCAATATAACCCCAATATCGCACGCAGTGATGCGTACGTCTATCGCACCCAAATTTTTTCCCTCTCAAGGCTTCAGGTCAGTTATTCTTCATTCCCTAATTCTTCCCTTGAAGTGTAAATCCACTTAGAATATAGGATTCAAGACAATTAACTAAATTGAAATACACAAATTACTCTATAGACTAGTTACTATAATTCTAAATTTTATGACCTCTGCTTGTTTCCATCGATACCCTTGCACAAATTAAGGGTTATTTACATACATAGCACACGATTATTATATATTTATCTAAATCGGCATTTCGCTTTTTCAAAATTAAAATGGTTATACTTTTGATGAGATATGAAAATTTTGGGTTGTATAAAAGTAAAAAAAAAAAATAAAGTCACTGTTAAAATATGTACATTTAATAAGAATTGGATGGTATATTTGTAAATGCCCTGATTTTAAATAAGAGCTCACAAAATATGAACACATAATATGAATTGGATGGTATATTTGTACATATGAAATTTTTTTTATTATGTTTCCTAATAATGGCTTAATTAGAAAAAACAGAATAAGTGGGAGTTTTATTTGATTTCATTAATATAATACCAAGTCAAATAGAGACATATATGAGGACCGACAATGAGCTATAAAATATTAATCATTTTCATATGACTTAATTTATCGTTTTGCTAATCACAGCCAACAGACCAAATTAATGACTCAAAAATTATCTTAATACTACAATATCATTTAAGCACCAAAAAATTTGTATTATTAGGATGCACAGCTTAGATTTCTTAATAGTATAATATATGAATAAAGAAATACAAAAACATCTTTATGCATTCATATTTAGAGACATTCTACTGCAACATCTCAAATGATGAACGTGCGCGCATGCACGAACGTACATGCATGTGAGTATGCGACACACAATCACATGCATGCATATAAATGAGAAAATAAAAAAAAAAAGAAAGCTTTGAAGAATTAAGAACTCAAGCTGGAAAATTTTGAACACACGATTTACAATTGAAAAAAAGGTTCTTTTTAAGAGAATTAATAGACTTTGTGAAAGTAATTTTAATATAGGAAAGAAAGTGATTCTTGCCAGCAATATAGGTTCTTCTTTTCTACCGTTTTGGGACATTTACATGCATAACACCCAATTCCTATGTATTTAAATATCTAATCCTGAATGATAATGGAGAGCCCAAATCACAATAGAAATTATTATTGTTAGAGTTAAAAGAGTTGCAAACACGGCGTTTGAAATAGGGAAAACAACGAGACGACACTGAACTAGGGGGTAGGCGGCGGTGTAGGTTCTGTGGTTGGACAGCATATTAGGGACAGCTAGGAAGGGGTGGCTGTGGGAACGAGGGAGAGATACAGGAAGGTGGCGCACACATGGTTGCCGGTTAGAAGGTTGGAAGGAAACGGGACGGCGGATGGGTTAGAAGTGTGGCGGGAAGTGATCTGGGAGGGATAAGTGAATGACATGAGGGTGGCTTGAAGGTGATAGGAAGAGCTGGACAGTAGGTCACATCCCCGAGAAAGTGGCAACAAGAGTGGTTGGTTGATGCAGGGATGCTGGCTGTTAGGAAAAGGGGAAGAGGAGGATGTGGGGCTGCTGGAAGAGTAGTTAGCGGAAAGGAGGTAGGGTGAAGGTGGAAGTCAGAGAGGATATTCACCGCTGGGGGAAATAGATGCAGCCTGAGCACCAGCCTACTCATCGGATACAACCCAAGACAGGGAAAACAGGATGCTGGTAGCTGTTCATTCAGAACTGAAATTAGAAACAACATAAACTAATCCCTAATATACAAAGCATTCAAATAAATACTAGTGGATGTGTAGGAGAGCTAAGGACACTCCTATTGGGCGGCAATTCCAAGACTAACAAATGGCCAACCCTTCGCTCTCACAACCGAACCAGTTTAGACCAGACCGGTTCAGTAGGGGAGGAAAACACCCGTGTCACTAAAACTTAGCTATTTATATTTTTACAGCCCAAATCATTTTGTATAACCAAAAAAAAAAAAAAAAAAAAAAAAAAACCCACTATTTAGCCTTTCAAAAAGTGAAATATACCTTTTATACATTGATAAGGTGGCATATTAGTTAAAATTGAAGCTTGCGTATTAGATATGTAAATACACAGGATTGAGTGGTGTGTATATAAATCTTCCTAAACTGTTTCACTTAGAAGTGTAAATTTCAATCTTTTCTAGGTATTAACTGTGCCCTTTAAATCGGAATACTATTTAAAATCAATTCAACAGCTAACGACAAACTACGCTTTGATGACTTTCAACATTATCTCTACTGCTATAACAAAAGAAGGGGGAACTACTGCATTAGAATGCAAGGAATACAAACAATGAAAATATTAATTGAAAATATTAATTGAAAATAATTGATGAGAGTTTTATACTTGTAACGTTTACATAAAATACCCCGCCTTAGAATATGCAGAAGTTGTGAAGACCGTTTTATAATGTCACTATCATACCCATTGTACCTCCCAAGCCTTCAGAATGATCCTATCCACCACTTTATTGGTGCATTTTTACGTATATGAACAAACCATCAAAGCCTGATTTTTATAGCAACATCATCCATAAAAGGATACTCATATAGCCTTTGTAGCATGGTCACTCCACACTTAACCCTTCCAAGTTTTCCTGCATATTCATGTTGCTCTTATTTATAAAATAATTAACTTCGCTGGCATTAATTTCTTAGTTGTCCGAGATTACGGTGCATTCAAAATAGATGAGCTTATTTCTTTCAATAAAATTATTTATAAGCCTACATGATTATTGAATAGAACTTTTCACTAACCCTTCCAATTGATCCCCAATTTTATTTAGAGTAGTGCATTCTTTGACATCCTTAATTTTGCTTTTCATAAAAAAAAAACCTAAACTTATTACATCAAGGTATCACTTGATTGTCAAAAATACTAAATGATATACACTCATTGAAAGCTTACAATATACACTAACTCATAATTTAAGTAAAAATTTTTTTTTTCCTTGTCTAAACACTCATAAGAAGAGCCAATGAATACAGGCTGTTAAAAAAAAAATAAAAATCTAAAGATTACTCGAATAGAAACTGCTAAAAGCAAACATGCTATTTTAACAAAAAGTGAAAAAAAAAACTAAAAGAAACAGCGATAATAAAAAAGATTATCAGAGTACTCGAATAGCAGACGAGCTCAGGACAACAACACAGCCTCCAGAACAAATACATCAGTAAAAGTATTGATCCGACTATCCTTAATAACTTACCTTACAACGAACAAACAATTTGTATTTCTCCATAAGCAGATCATTTGACAATTGAAAGTTCTATTGGCTGCCCTTCTTTTTTCAAATTCCTGTTCATATAATCTAGATAACCCTGTCCGCAAACATAGCACAGAACATTCTTCAGAATTTAACTTTAGAAAGCCTGAGAGAGAGGGGCGGGGGAGAGAAAGAGTTTGTATTTGTATATCATGCAAGCAAAATATTTTATACATCTATTATTGGAGATCTTCTGACAATGATAATTAAATTCAGGATTGAAGAAATTAAAAAGATAATCATATAGAGCAGGTAGTTTTATCTACAGTCCTGAGAGATGGACTGCAATGAGCCATACAATTAGAGTAGAATTTGCAGCCCAACCTCCTAGGGGGTTCCCTACTTCAGTCCAAAGTTATGGCATAGAAACAGGCCTGCAAACACTTCTGCACCCAAGGGAACCACCAATCCCCAGGGATAAGATGTGATTGGAGTCTGCAGTTCTAAGTCCTTGAGTGCAGCCCACTTCACTTGTGGCTAAATTGGCCATTATCCAAGTGCTTGTTCTCGAAAAACTCGCTAATTCGATTTCATTGATCCGAACTAACAAGAAAGGCAAAGGGGATGCCTAGTTGAGTGCGGCCCCTATTATGATGCCGGCCATGTGAAAATACATTCATAGCCTTGCATGGTTTCTTGGACAGATAGAATCACCATTTCTATCACTCAAACGTGTCATTCCCTTCCAACTAGACACTTCTACAACAATGATCATATCTGAAGTGATATCCTTCCTATAAATATGGCCCATATATTTCTAAGTGAGACTTAGTCATACAATTTGGACGACACTCATTTGGGATGATCCAAAATGCCCATCTTCAAATTTAACGGCAAGAAGCTTTTTCTAAACTGCCCTATGATTTAGGCTTGCACTTAAGCTAACATATTTCAGAATTCCCTTTTCCACTTATCACCTTTTGATCTCATAAACAATTGGAATGAATTTTATCTGTTAAAGTTATAACTGGTTTAAGTTGAAATTTCAAAGAGAATGTCACTCATTTTAGTCACTGGTAAGATGAACATATAACCCTTTACTTTGTTCTACATCAATCCTTAGCACCAACAGTGTTATGCTCGATGGCATGCCCAATGAGAATGGGAGTAATTACACTATGATATCACAATGCAAACTGAAGAGAATTTGAATCCAACATTGTTGTGGAGGGGGGGGGGGGGGGGCTTGAAAAGCTGCACCCTTTGATAGGTGGGCAGCAAACACATTTGAATTCAGGTTATGACATAGACATCCTATTACAACAAGCACAAAATAATATGTTGCACCATAGCAGATCCTTATTGCGACACGGCGCGAGACTTCGAATTAACTAAGACGGGAACAAATGATTGAACTGTGGGAACTAAATTTTCTATATTCATCTACAATTTAATAAATGAAAGAGCCACAAATCGAATTAAATTAAAATAATATATTTAAAACTACATTGTTACTGTTATTCACATCTTCTATAAATGTTATCTCTTTTAATGCTCATCGTTAAACATTTCATTAACCTAAAAAATTAGTTTAAAATAACAATGATTTAGACAAATCGAAAAAATATGCCTGTCAATCATACTTTTAATAAATCAATAAAAATATTTGATACTATTTAGAGAACATTACTATATTAATAGCCATCAATATCATACTACATCTGTACAACCACCACCAGAACATCGTCTAAAAATTGTATCAATTAAAACACCAATATTAATATCCTTTCTTATATACATGCACAAGTACCTTAATGTTCCCTCACTAGTACCATCAAACGATGACTTCATCATAACCAGTCATGTCCATACAAACAGTCAACATAAATATATCATTCATGTACTTTTAGCATTTAATTCAATATACTATATATAACATATACCAATACATAATATTAAGTATCTATAAACATTCCTAACAATATGACCAATAAATAATAACATATAAATCAAAATAAAATTTGTGCAAATATCATTATCTACTAATGCATAAAAATCGAGAATAACTAAAATATTACTACAGATTAAAAGTACGAGTGCTCATCATGATCATTGATGATTCTAAACGTTCTTAAATGAAAAACCTAAAGTAAAATGCATAAAAAATTATTATTAATCTTATTGTTAGAAGACACTTTGTCTTTATTTGACCCTTTGACATATCAAATAGTTTTAATAATTTTATTATTATCCTGATAGTAATCTTCATTTAACAATTTAAGCCTAATAAATATTGACAAAAAGTTGGTTATCCTAATTTAATTTTCTAAATACCGAGTGTCGGCCGTTTTATTTTCTTAAAGAGATAATTTAGAAATATAATTTTGTAGATATGAAAATAATTTAAATATAAATATATGATTTTGATTCTTGAAAGTAACATTTTAATTTTTAAAATAGGTGAGACCAAACGAGTCTCACATTTTGGATAATTTGGATGATTGATCGCGATACTACAAGTAATATACTTATCCCGAAGAATAAACATATCACTTATATTAGGAACTCAATCACCTAAACTAAAGAATTTGTGACATCCGTTTGGTCTGCGAAATATTTTTATATGAGACCAACAAATTCCCCTACCTAATATGAGGATTAGATAGAATTTATTTTACCTGAGTTCCAAGTTACCTATAGAGGCAAATCCCTATAGTTAATTACATCTTAAATGATTGGGGTCACTTAAGAAAACTCTTGATTAAGATCAATGGTCTTGACTTCAAGATTTCAAAGTTTAGGTTTTCAAGATTGGGCATGGAAAAACCAAATGAGAGTGGTTCAAATAGGAACAATTATTTTAAAGACAAATGAATGAAAAGTAGGAGATATCACAGATCCAGGGAGAACCCCGGGGACCTCCCAACTATCCTATTGTTTGACTTTATGTATTTGAAATGATGTTATTTAATGTTTTAATTCTGCAATTTATTTAGAATTTAGGACTTATATTCGCATGATATCTGATCGTGCAAATAACCTAAAAAGATAGGAGAATTTACACTGTACCATACAAAAACCTTAGAATCCTAAAGTGTTAGGATTTATAATTGCATAATCAGGGTTGTGCAAAAGCCTAAAAGTGATATGTGAGGGTTTACGTTGCGGTAGGCAAACCACCTCGAACTCCTATGAGTTGTTCTTTAAACTAAGGAAAATGATTTGTGTGAATGTGTTTTGATGTCGATAATCCATCTTGAAGTTGCTTCTCTGAATGTCCTCGTCGTGCTGCCCACGATGTCCGCTCCAAGCTCTTCGTCGTAGCAACTCCAGGTTTGATGTCAATCCTATATAATCACTAAGTTTTCCTACACTAAGGTATGGTGTGTAACAAGATAATAAAGCATGTAGTATAGAGGAAAAAGACAGTAGAATGTATAGTAAAAGGAAGAGGACAATATAATATGCAGGGAGAACAATTAACATGCTAGGAGAACAGTATAATATGCTGTGAAGTAAAATACTATAATGTAAATCAAACATGTATATTTGGGAGGTCTGCTACTCCTTTAAGCAAGCTAGAATTCACTGTATAAACAAAAGAAACATCGCCTGGAAAACTCAAAAAAAAATCAACAAATAATCCACAACGGAAAACTCGGAAAAATTAACGAGTAACAATTCAAATAAAACTATCAAAACCCCGGGAAAATCCCGGAGAAAAGACCACGACTGCTTTGTCCAAAAATTCTAATAAAACATAGGAAAAAGTTCGAAAAGATGGGACCGCAAGCACTCGGGTCGGGGCTAGGCTCAAATATATACATAAATATATATATAT
>NEWO01000005.1:24390-43434 GCA_003013225.1 Phalaenopsis aphrodite
CCCGCCACTCCACTAGAATGATGTCTTACTAAACCTAACTTAGGAGGGTACTCTTTAGCCCAAGACAGTTAATCAACAGGTGGACAACCAAGTTGTAATATATATTTAAATTTATTATTTTTGGCATGCATATAGATTTCAGGCATACAGAAGGAAAGTTGTATCAATTTTTTTACAGTGAAAATATTTTTATAAATATTGTATCTGTTCTTATCATATCCGCTCTTATCAGTTTTGAAAAGTACAATTGTCCACGAGTTGATCATGTTGTCGGACGTAGGACCACCAACATCCTAAGAAGGTACGGGTCCCCCGCTAGTCTCGTGTCGGTGAATGATACTTTCATCCTATAGTTCATCAGATCCTAGAATTGAGTCCTAGTGTTGTAGGATGAGATATCATTTTGCTGTACCTCTTGTGTGCCTTTGACATCATCACCATACGCCCCAAAACAAAACCAACTTACTTGCGACCTTACTTGATGGTTTTACATATAGCTAAAGGCTATACATGAACACTTATGTATCAGACATAAGCACAAAAACCGAACCAAGAAGCAAGGAAAAAAGAATAAAATGGGGATGAGAAAGATGATGAATTGATTTACCCAAAAGATCGAAAAGGTAGAAGGTAAAACAATCCTCAAAACTATATCAAAAAGGTCTAAAAGAGAGCCCAAGATCCTTGAATCAATTCAAGAAGGATATCAGTTTCTCAAATTGTATATAATTGGATCAACCCCAGAAGGGTATGCTTTCCAAATAACAATTTTATGAATTTCCAAACCCTTCATGAATTCAATTTATATCAACTTCATGATTTCTCGAAATAAAATTTCAAGAACTTTTCATATGTCACAAAGCGAAAGAGAGTAACCCATAGGAAGCATCTTTCTAAATTTCCAAAAGCTATGCCAATATCAAATCCATTCAATTCCATCTTTAATCAAAAGCTTGTTATGTCGGATAAGCCCTAAAATCACTCATATAAATGTTTTTCAGCCATAAACAACAGAGAATCAGTCAAACAGGACAAAGGAAACCAACTGGGATGTCCACGGATAAAGATAGCAAATAAAAGCCACCAAACCACTCTCGCGGCAAAGACAGCAAACCAAAGCCACCAAGCCAAACTCACGACAAAGGAGAAAACAGGAAACAACCAGGCAAGACAAAAGAAATCAACCCAGCTGAAATGTTCACGGGTAGGGGCAGGAAAAAGAGAAAAGCCACCACAAAATAGACCCACGAGTAGGGGCAATAGAAGGAAAGTCTCCACACTTCAAGTTCACGATTAGGGACAGCAAGAGCAGCAACCAACTTCACAAAAATTAGCTTCACAGAAAAGGGGAAAGCCACCATAAGTAATGTCATTGCATTGTATTTGATATACATAAGAGAGTGAACACACAAACTATTATACATCATTAAGATCGAACCCATTTTCATCACACAAGGCATGATAGTAAGTTAATTTACTTGTACCAAACATCACCACATATAGATAGATATCGAAATCGTGAATTTTTGGATGACAAACTTGATTATCAATAAAAAAATCTCAAGAGGAGGAGGCATTAAAGAGGAGGCCTCAACCGAACCATGCCCAACAAAAATGTCAAACTAAACCCACAGAATAATCCAAATAGTAAGAGATTTCAGCCAACATAAATCACCAAAAGGAGCCCAAACTGAGCCCACCAAAGGGGTAAACCAAGCCCAAAACAAGGGGCAACCCGAGCCCTCATATGGGTAAAACAACTTTTTGCATACAGGAAAACATGGCCAGTAAATTTGAGCCCAGGAAGAAGAGCAAAACAGAGAATCATGACAGACATACCCTAAGCCACATAAAACACATTTTTAGCTCTACTAAACCAATAAAAGGAAGCCATCAGATAAACCCATGAGTCAAACCAATTCCTTTTTTTTTTAAAATTCAATTAACTCCAACATAAAGGCTAGAGAAAAGAACATAGCCTAAGCCAAAACCATAATTCCAGCAAGAATCCACTTTCAAAGAGCTAAAACCGAACTTTCCATATAGTGAAAACAGAGGAAAATTTCAGCAAGAATCCATCTCAAAAGAGTCAAAGCCGCACCCAACAAATGGGCCAAAATAGGATAAAAAAAATTTTCAGCATAAGTTCAGTCCCAAAAGAGCCAAACTGAACCTACCAAATAGGCTAAATAAAATTCAATTTTTAGCTATCATAAAACCAACCGAGCCCATACAGGGAGGCAAACCGAGCCCCTCACAAGGGGGTCAAAAACAGAAATAAAAGACTTCAGCGAGAATCCAAAGCCAAAACCTCATCCAATAAATAGGTCAAAAATAACTAAAAGAATTACTTTCCCCTTGAAGTCTCACATTTCAAAGTATTGTGCCAACATATGCTTCAACATAAAAAAAAGAATGAATTCCAACATGGATTCTAGATGAGCAAGCATCAATTTAAAAATCATATCCATGACCTTCACGCATCTTAAGCAAGCAAGAAGCATAAACCATCCTTTTCCCTAAACAAATAATCCTCCTTTTAAAAGTAAATTGCTTAAAGAAAGAAAATCACAAATTTCCAGCATGTAGATATATAAATAATAGGAGTGTAAGAAGAAGATTTGCATGTAAGAATGAACCTAAACGCTTTCTATGTATCTTGAGCAAAAAAATAAAAAGGCAGCCATAACATGCTCTATTTCAATATTTTCATGGACTATTTCATGCTAAAGTTTCAGAACAAGCTTCAATATTTCTTTCACGTGCTCTAGAAGAGATAAGAAATATATTTATGCCATCTGAAATAGTGTAAAAATAGAGGAGAGGAAGAGAATACCTCTTTTCAGCAGATTTAAAATAGAATTATAAGATAGTTTCAAGAGAACTACTCCAAGAGAAATATTCTTCCTAAAGACTCCAAGAAACGGCAACCACGAATGCTCCACACCACAAGCACCCGAAAAGCTAGCTTAGAGTGTGTTCCGACGAAGAAAACAACACTCCACACTCCAAGCGCACGAGAGTAAGACTTAGAGAGAGTTTTAGCAGAATTTTCTTCCCTAAAGGCCTCTCACAGTAAAAACCACAACCTCTCTAAAAAATTTCTCAACAACCTAAAACAGTAAGCTACGAAGCCATTTTATAGGCAGAGAAGAGAGGAGAAAGAGCCACCAACCAGCCTCACTAGTAACGAATCACACGACGAGGCAACAAATACTACAGTAAAGAGGAAGACTGTAAAGCCTCGAGAAGGAGAAGGGTCGGTCAGCTTGCCTCTTGCAATTGGAGAGCCGAAAAGTCGAGGAGGAGCTCGAGGAGGCGAGTCGTGTACGTGAATCGACAGAGGAAGAGTCAAGAAAGAAGGAAGAAATCGCCGCATGGATCGCCTGCGGGAACTAGGGCACGTGAGGGGAAACGGACGAGCTTCGCGCCACGGGACGGGCCGAAAATGAGTAATTGTATTAAAATTATAATTTTAATATTATTAAGTAATAAAATATATGAAATATTTAATACTTCTTAAAACTAAAATTCAATTTGTATTTTTTATTCGTGTGTCAAAACATAACAAAATTTGTGTTTATTTTAGGTAATTCTAACATTCCGGAGGCGTTGGCGTGGTTCATTTCACCGTCGAAGGTCGTTCTGACCAATTCATCGATTTGTGTGCAATTTTGCTCGTGCTAGAAATTATGACAATATGAGTGTCTTTTCCTACTAAAATTGGTGTCTCGAACGCGTTGACGCAGTCCATTTTATCGTCGGAGGTCGTTCGGAGAAGTTCGCATTTTCACCCATCCTTTAGGCTCAATTTAAGTTCGATTTTGTGCGACTTAAGAATTTCGTGCATCTGGCGTGCACGTGTGATGATAAAGTCTTGAAGTGATTTTTCTAGGGCTTGAAATCCTATTGGAAACTTTTCCATGAGTCTTCACACAATATCCTTTAACCGCTCGTCCATAAGACGATGGTTTTAAGATCATAAATGCTAGACATCACAGAAAAAATAAGAAGTGACTGAAATTTCTAAAAAAATGGTGGGTCCCAATTCTAGTTTTCTAAGATGGTCAATAGGAACTCCTAGAGCTAGATCTTAGGATTCTAAAGAATAATGACCTCAAAAATGAGGTCAACACTAGCTTATTTATATATTGTAACAATTTATTATTAATTAAAGTATTATAAAATTTATTATTAATTTATACCATAACCGTTCTTACTGTAAAACTTCTTTAACTTAAAATCTAATTTAATTAAAAATTACAATTAATAATTAATAATTTACAATATAAATGAGTATTATAAAATTTCTTACATTACGATTCGACCTCCCCTCATCCTGTAGGAACTCCTCCTCCCTTTCTTCTCCTTAGGCTTGGTCGAATGCCTCAGCTTGATTTTTCCTCTCTTCTTCATACAGACTCTTATGCCCCTATTCCCGCGATCATTTGCACCGAAAGCTTAGGGCATAGTCGGCTTCCTTCTTCCTCTGCGCTCGACTCTTCTTGCTTGCTCAAAGCTCTCGACGCTGGCACCCCCTGCTTTCTCCTTCGCTTGGCAGCAGCGCAAACGAATCCTCAGTGCATGGGAGAGCTCCCCCTTCTTCCTCTACATGGGAAAGCCCCACCTTCGGCACTTCTTCGCCTCTTCTACTTTGTCACTGAAGCATTCTCCTCTATTACGCTCGAGCCTCCCATGCAGGTGAGTTGCACCCATCCTTTTCCCCTCTCCTCCTTTCTCTTCCTTTCTCCTCCCTTTTTGTCCTTCTGGACTTGCATTGTCTTCCTATTAGTATCTCCTTATAAAACGCAAGTAACCTCTGAGTTCCCGACTATTCGTTTCATCTCCCTCCTTTAACTGGCCGACTCCTCACTTCGTCTCCTTTCTGTTCATTTACTTGACCCCTCCCTTCCTCTTCCTCGAGTCTTCGTTTCTCCTCCTGTGTAACAGAACCGTTACAATCCTCCTGGAAAAATTAATCCTTACAATAAAAAACAATATTATTTATTAAAAATAGTATGCAATAGGCCATCCTATTCTATCTACAATCACTCGAGTCAACAGGATTACATTTTGCCATAATAAATGGACCTGATATTATATTGGTGCATCCGGAGAACAAAGTAGCATATAACATGAAGATTATAATTTATTTCATTAAATGCCAACTTCAATGATCCGTAAACCCTACCAGTAGTGTAAACCATTGAGGGGATTTTTGGTGAAAATGACAACTTAAAGCCATGATATGCATAGGATAATATAAAAGATGAATTGTATAAAAGTAAAATTTATAATTTAAAGCATAAAATTCATTGAAAAAGCATAAAATTGCACAAAGAATGTTTTAGAAGCAGCATTATAGTAGGAAAGAATAAAAAAAAGTTAACAGTATGTTAAGTCACCTGAAGTATCCCTACAGCAGCGAATTTGTCGATGATGGTCTTGTGCTCTACAGGATGCAGATTCAATGGTTGCAACAAAGCTTCGACACACTGTAAGCAATAGAAAAAAGGAAAGATGACAATTTTTAGGATCAAATGTCTTACAACACTTGATCAACAATTATCTTCCAATCAATATTCCCTTACTTTTGATGTATAGTTTTCATCCCAATATGTGTAGCACAGACCGTCAAGCTTTCCCGTCTTACGCAGCTCCTCCATGAAAAGCCTTACTTGAACTGCCTGCTCAGAAGAAAAAAAAGAGAGAGTTAATAAATAAATAAAAATTATGTGGTGGCAAAGACATAAGTACCTCTAAATTATGTTGCCCATGCAAGCTGAAAGGAAACCCAACAACAAAGCCCACAAGTGAGAGTCTTGAGATCTGTGCACACATGAAATGCTGAGATTAATCCACATCCAATACTTGAGAAGCAAACAATCACTTCATAAGAATAAAGTTGAGATCTACACAATGTTATGCTACAGAAATATGAAAATAAATGAAACCCAAATGCAAATGTGGATGAACAAAAACACTTTTAATTACAGCCCTCTGTTTAATAACAAAAAAATTGACGAGAAGAGAATAGATAAAACTGATAGAAGTGAGGGACACACACATGTTATCTTCATTGTACTATCAAAACCAACGACACGTCAGCCCTACAATTGTGCAGCAAATTGCATAAATCAGATGGGAACAAGCCAGTTTTGTAGCATTAAAACAGTATGTGGATTCTTGCTGCATAAAAATAAATAAGAGTAGGGCTTGGAGAAACTAAGTAAACGTCATCACATTCTTCTTTTAGGAATTCTTAGTATCCTAACCTCAGTTTATCTTCACTAAATAATAGCTTGCCAAATATGCATTTCACCGGCAATTTTCTTAGCATAATATAAAATAAATAGAAATAAGATATATGGAGTAATGCATGCTGAAGTCATAAATTCCAAAAACAAACATTCCAATCGAGAAATAAAAGTACTCCACATATCAAGCCATGACAAGAGAAAACATAGAATCACCATCTTATTAGCTTCCCCTAATAGATGCATAACCTTTTTAAATCTCTTTGAAAAGTTACACCATCAATTACCTCTTAATCATCTTAGAAATTACTTTTTTTTTTGTTTCGAGGAAGGTGGTAACACTGGAGAAGGCGATAGTCTTAACAATGCTGGTGAGAATGCTGTTTATCTTTTCAAAACGCAAATTTATCCCTGTGTATTCAATTCCTAGTATGTCAACAATGAAGTTCCTAGTACTGAGAGATCTGGGGGCTAGGGAGACGAACAATGAGCAATACTATAAATTTCCAACTTCAGCATTGCTAAGAAGAATGTTCCGTGGGTAATGAAAACTGAAGAATATTGACTTTCCCATGAGATGAGTAACAGAACTTATCAAATTGCATGAATTTAGATGACTCTTGTTGCAATAATATGAAGAGATTAAAAAAATAGACTAAAAAAGTTGGCAATGAATTTAGGGATCTATTCTTTTATATACAGGAAACGAAAAAAAAAAGGGGAAGGAATAACAGTCCTTATCCCCCAACATGACAATGTCAGGTTAATCAAGCTAGAAGCCAACCTTCTTTTCATGCTATTAATGCAGAAATTCATCTGTTTCCCCCTATCTCATTATGCAGAACTTGTACTCACAAATGCATTTCTTCAGATATAGGGCTTCGTACTTGTTGGGATGAGCATTACTTGAGAATAATAAAAAAAAAATCTTTTGCTCTTAGGCAAGAATTTGCACAAAATTTTGTTTCAGTTATCTGCTATTATAAATTAATTCCTAAACAAAACTTGAACCAGAATTACACTTTTAAGAAAAAAAAAAGAAAAGCAGAGTTCACCATGTCAAGTTATGTTTCGGGAAAGTTCCTGCCTAATTTAAAGAGTGAAAATTTAGTAACATCACGTGCACTTCCCTATGACTGCCCAGGAGAGAAAAGCAGATATAAATGTGATTTTAAAAATTGAACCAAACCTACCATTGAGATCGGTTTAACCTTGAACCAATCCTCAGCTAATTCAATTCAAATCCAAAACCACTTTCGCACAAAATCAACATAATGGCTACAATTGTCGGTTGAAAGCTTGAATTGCTACAATTTTTTGTGGAACTGCCTTGCTTTAAAATTACTTAATTTGGGCTTTTCAACTTTAATAAGATGGCTAGGAATACAAGATTTAGATTAAACATAGAGAAACAATTAAAATATTATGTCCCAAAATTTTGATTTAAAATTATATTCAAATTATTCAAAAGTGAAAGATCTTGAATTAAAATATTATAGATTGATTAAGTGTAAATATCATTAAAGCATCATTAATACATCATTTAAATCATATTAAAATAGTTTTTATATTCGTTACATCATCCGGTTCAACCTCGGCTAAACAGTTGAACCTGAACCTCTCCTTTTGGTTCAACATTCAATTTTATTTTCAAAACCATGGATGTAAACACTATTTTACTTCATAATTTCTGTGGGTTTAATTTAGACTCATTCATCAAGTTAAGAGTACATGCATCTTGAATAATGACATGAATATGATGATTACAAACTCCCAAGAAAGGCATGATCCATCAATGAAGATCAAGATGAAGACTTTCAAAACAAGAAAGTGCGATATATATATATATATATGAAAGCCCAAAGACTAATATATTTAATAAAAAGTAGGGTACAAACAGATTTTGTGGAAGTTCCCAAAAATGACACCCAGCCCACACAAAAACCATCAAATCAAATGGCTCCAAAAAAGATAAAATACAACAAAAAAACATAAGAGATCTAAATAAAAAATCAAAAGGTGTCAAAATAAGAGTATCAGGTAGCTGGAGAGCGACCCGATTTTGCCTTCCCTCTACCTCTAGTTCTAGGGAATTAGTCAGCTAATAAATTGGTCAGATGAGTGTCATTGTCAGTAGTAACCAATGTATCATCCAATAGATTCCCTAGCTCGAGTCGTCCTCCGTTCTTTTTTTTCCTCCTCGTGTCGACCTACCATTCCTCATCTGAAGATTGACTCACCCGATCAACAGAATAGTCTGAAGTGTGCAGGATATGTGTAGGTTGTTGAACATTAGAAACAACTACTTGTTGTACCAGCTGATCTTCTATCAGGTCAAAAGAGCATTCTCGTGTGTCTTGGCATGTAAGTGGGCCTTCTTCAATATCAGTAAGTGGTATCAGCACAATTGGATTTGTACCTGTAGTAAAGTGTTCTTCATGTGGAACTGCGATGTTGGAAAGAGGATCTGATTGGACATTCTCAGCAAGGATGGTAGGTGGTCGATCTTTAGCGATATTCAGCATTAGGCGAGAATGCAGGCGATAGCAAATAGTAGAACTGTGACCAAACATAATACAATGAGAGCAATAAGGAGGATGTAGTTCTATTTCAGCATTTTGTCAATACCCGATGAGAATAGTGTCAATCTATATCTCATTCGGAGTTGGTTGAGTGATATCTCTCTCAACTAACACACAAGCCACAAAGAGTTTAGTGACAGAAAGAGTATGATTATCCACCTTGAGAGGCTTACCGTAAGCAGTTGCTAAAGAGTAGAGGATTTCCATGTTGAACAGATGTAATTTTAACCCTAGAAACTTTATCCAAACTGAAATGATAGGGAACTCCGCTTTTGGATTAAAACCGAAAGTCCATATCAGAATTTTCATAAAACGATTGTCGATCTTGATAAATTTTCAAGAGAAAATGCAAGTATAATTGACATCGTGAGATAGCTGAATAAGTATATGTCGACCGTTTAGTAGACCAATATTCCAACTGCCCAATAGTTTCATAGCATCAATTTTTTTTCGTAATGATCTCCAATTTTGGGTGACCATAAAGAAATTTCCCCACTAAAGCAAAACGCCAAGAGGACGCTAGATAACCAGTTTCAACCTCAGTGAGAATAAATGCAAACTTCCCATTTTTTTCCAAGATTTTTAATAAAAGTGTGTTCGCCGCCACCTTCAAGAGCCTCGTGGTATGTGGAACATTGCAGGAGTTACCGATAGCAAAAGCACGCTCTGAACCTGGAGGAGGGGCACGAGCAGGAATGGGTAAGTCGCCGACAAGGGCATTTGCATAGGAACGGAGCGTCAAGGCCATCTCCCTCACAAGAGGTCAGGAAAGAAATTGTCTGACGAGCCGCGAGGAAGCGAGGAAACCGTTGGCGCTGTCGGGCTCGGGTCGTCTGAAGCGAGACGACTGTAGCGCCTTCGTCTAAGGAAACAGACGCAAGATCGGCTACGGGAGACAACAGTAGCGCCTTCGTCTAAGGAAACAGACAACAAAGGCAGGAGCGTTCCGTCGACTAAAGAGACGGCTGGGAGCGATCGACTTCAACAGGAGTGACAGGGAGTGAACGTCGTCATAGGAGACGCCGAAGAGAAATGAAGAAGCCGATAGAATCACCGCTGGGAATCGTCATCGAGCGAAACCCTAGCAGAGTGTGCCGCTGCCGATGAAATTCTCAAAATAATAATAAATGAACATCTTTTGTGATTGACAAAAACAAAGAAGATTATGATAAGTATTGGCTTTTAAAACCATAATTTACAAGCTTTATTTATGCATAAACAAAGTCCCAACAAATTAAGCCATATGGCATCAAAGGAAGCATATGAATCGTATATTCCATAAACTAGCTGAAGGTGTCAACTATCATAAAACACAATCTAGTAAAAATTTCCCAAGTTAGACATAGAGGAGTAGATAACTTAAAGAAAAAAAGAATTTTGTGGTTGGAGCATTACTAGAAGGTGAGAAAAATTAAAAAAGCGTCTCTCCATTATCTCCATTCTCTCACTCACCCTAATATAAAATATGCCACTTAATGTATTCATATCGTCCAAACTCATTTCAATTGGCATGTGATATGCTCCAGACTCAAAATCAGCAAGCAACAACAGTGAAACGATGATGAATAGTGGAAACAAGTCAAATAAGAGTTGTTCTTACAAAAAACAATGCAAACAAGTACAACACCAAAAAATATATACTTTCGAGAGATAGATCAGCTCTCCCACACCCTAAACGTCGCTAGGGACACCAACAAAAGAAGAAACACAACAACCAAAAAAATAATGTAAAAATGAAGCAAACCCTAGGTTCTCCCACTAATAGAATCCCCTCCTAGCACTTCAAAAACTTTCCTTCCTAACTTTTCCTCCAAACTCCCTTAGTTTCCCCTCCTAGCATAGGTGATTATGCTCTTAGTGGATCCCACCCTTTTCTTCCCTTTTTCTGCGACTCCCCCTATAAGTCCTGCTTCTTTCTGTAGCCAAGACCGGCCCGCCTGTGGGCTGGTTATAATGCCTTTAGCCGGTTCGGGGTGGACAGACTCATGTATGGGCGTAACATTACTCCCCCCTCCCCAAAAAAAAAACACCTTGTCCTCAAGGTGGAAGGATGGAATTTGCTTGTAGATCACCTCGCAAAAGGCTCCCATGTTGCTTCATAGTCTGACAACCATTTCCATTTGACCGATACCTCCTTTGCTCCCCCTACTCCTTGGCGCAATCCTTCGATCTCTAACGGCTCCAAAATCACCTCCAAGTCTTTTGTCAGTGATGGCGGTAGTGTAGGCGAGGGTGTATGATTTCTAATCGCACGTCTCAACTATGACACATGGAAGACCGGGTGTTTTGCGGACTATGGTGGTAACCTCAAACAATAAGTCATTTCTCAGATGCGTGCCATCACCTCATATGATCCAAAATATCGTGGTGAAAGTTTCTCGCTCCTCCTTCTGACCAATGTCTTATGTCGGTAGGGTCTCAGCTTCAAGTAGACCATGTCCCCTAGTTTAAACTGCACCTCTCTCCTGTGTTCATCCGCTTTCCTCTTCATAATTTGTTGCTCTCTCAGTTAATGCCCCTTGAGCTTTGCTACTATCTCGTCCCACTTCTCCAAGTATTGATCAATGCTAAATACTGGTGTGCCGCCATGCCCATAATATACCAAGTGAGATGGATCCCACCGATACAATATCTTGAAAGGGGTGGTCTGTGATGCGGTGTGGTACGACGTGTTATACCAATATTCGACCCATTTAGTCCACTTGACCCATAGCTTCGACGTATCGAATACGAAACAAAGCAAGTATGTCTCCACACTCTTGTTGACCACCTCTATCTGCCTATCAATTTGAGGATGATATGTGGTGCTCCTCTTAAGAACTGTTCCTTGCAACCTGAATAGCTCCTTCCAAAAGTGGCTGAGGAACACCTTGTCCCTATTCGAAATAATCGATTGCGGTACTTCGAGCAAACAAACTACTTCCCGGACAGACATTGATGCGACTGAGACCACCCTGTAGGGATGCTGCTAGGGAATGAAATGTGCGTACTTACTTAGGCGATACACAACCACCATGATTACTGTGAACACTTCTGACCATGGCAATCCCTCGATGAGATCCATCGTCACTTCTTCTCAAAGCTTCTCTGGTAATGTTAATGGTTGTAGTAACCCTCCTAGTATCCTGGTCAAGTATTTGTGTCGCTGACACACGTTGCATTTTGCCACCATATCCTCAACGTCTCTGCGCATCCCCACCTTATAAAGTTCTGCCGCCAGATGATTGTAGGTTTTCCGCACGCCTTAATGCCCTCCGATTGCACTGCCATTAAACTCTTGCAATAATTTGGGAATATACTGCGAAGACTTGGGCAACACAAATCACAATTGGTGGAACAGTTGTTGTCCCCTCAATGCATATCCTGGATGACTTTTCGGATCCTATAGTAACTCGACCCTTATGTTTCTCAACTTCTGACCCCTTTCGTTTTCCTGTCTCAAGGCTTCCCAATCTAGGACTAAGAGAACAGGAAGTGTCATCATATGGACCCCCTCTACCATTTTCGACAATGCGTCAGCTGCCTTGCTCTCCATTCATGACCGGTACATAATCTCAAAATCATACCCCAGTAGTTTGGATAACCATCTTTGATGCTCCTCAGTTGTCATTCACTGCTCCAATAGATACTTTAAGCTCCTATAATCTGTCCTGACAAAAAAATATTATCCCAACAGGTAGACGCTACTCTTGAATGACCAAGATAACTACCATTAATTCTCGTTCACATATTAACTTTAGCCTTACTCTGACCGTAAGAACCTGACTGAAGTAGACAATCAGTCATTGATCCTGCACGAGCACTGCTCCCAATCCCTACCCTGACACTTCTATCTCCAGCACAAATGGTTTGCTGAAATCTGAAAGTGTTAATACCGATACGCGAGTAATGACCATCTTCATATGTTCAAATGTTTGTGTTGTTGTTTCTCTCCAATTGAAATTGTCTTTCTTTAGTTGCTCCGTCAATGGTCATGTTATCGTGTCACCCTCTCAGGAACTTCCGGTAGTAGCCTGTGAGCCCCAAGAATTCTCTCAACTCTTTCAATTCTTTGGTATGGGCTAATCAACCATAGCCTCGATCTAAGGCCGATCAACTGCCACCCTCCTTCTGGCCACCACATGTCCTAGGTACTCCACATGTAGCTGTGTAAAAGAATATTTCTTTAAGTTAGCATACAACTGGTGCTCCCTCAACGTCTTAAGGACCGTCCTTAGGTGCCCCACATGCTCTGTCTCAGTACAACTGTAGATCAGAATATCATCGAAGAAAATCATAACAAATTTCCATATATAAGGTTGAAAAACACATTTCATTAGGAATTGAAATGTCGCTGAGGCATTGAAGAGGCCAAACGACATCACTAAAAACTCATAATGCCCTTTATTTGTCCTGAATGCTATAATGTGCACATTAGTCGGATTCATCCAGATTTGGTGACACCCTGATTTAAGGTCAAGTTTTAAGAAAATGAATGCCCCATAAAGCTCAACTAATAACTCATCAATCACAAGAATAAGAAACTTATCCAACATCATTTCCTTGTTCAAAGCCAAATAGTTTATGCATAATCTCCAATTACCATCCTTTTTCTTCGCCAACAGAATGAGACTGAAGAAAGGGCTCACACTAGGCCTGATAATCCCAAGTATCAATTATCTCTCAGATCAGTTTCTCTATCTCATCCTTCTGAATCTAGGGGTACTTGTATGGTCTGATGCTAATGAGAGAAATGCCCTCATTTAATGTAATAGCGTGCGCGTGCTCCCTCGGAGGAGGTCACCTATTTGGCTTCTGGAAGACATCCGTAAACTGTTGTAAGAGCTGTTGGACCACTTCCTAAAACTCTGCAACCTATGAATCTCAAATCTCCTCAATGCTTTGCAGCTCCACCAAGTAATCCAGGTATGCTCCCCGAATCGACTTGACAATGGTTTTGAGCGACACCATGGTTTTGCATAAGCTAGCATCTCCTCTCAGCATCTCCTTCCTACCCTTCACTTGGAACTCAATCGGCAAACACTTCCAATCCACATTCATCTCCCCAATGTTCGTAGCCACTTCATCCACAAAATCACATGTGCTTCCCAAATATAGAGGAAGGAAGTCTTCCATCATATGTAGGTCATGTAGTGTCAGAACCAACCCTTTGCAAATTCCCCTACTTTTCTCCGCCTTCCCAGTCCCCATCATGACGTCGAAGCTCCATGTAGTCACTCGTTTCAACCCTAGCTTTTCCACTACTTGATTTGAGATGAAGTTATATGTGGCCCTGCTATCTATCAACACCACAATCGACTGTTCCTAGATCCATCCCCTTACCTTTATGGTGAGAATGAGGGTAAATCCCACCACAAAATTGAGGGACACCTCCGCCACATCCAAATGCAGATGCTCTACCGTTGCTTCCTCTTTTCATTCCTCACCTCACCCTCTGTACACTCCTAAATTAAAAGAACATGAAGGATGTGCTCCTTGCAACAGCCCTGGGGCGTATTTCTCGTCAGAGTGGTAACACAATCATTTGACTCTTTTGTCCTGCACTTTTGCATCTGTGAGGCGCTTGAAATTACCTCTCAGGGATGGGGTCCAGTATTCTTCTCTTTGGAGTCTCTTTCTAAAATGATACAGTTTAGGTCTTCGGTGTTGTGGTTGTCACGGTACATAGAATCCTCTGGTGTTGCCGCCTTGGTCTGTCTTTTCAAATGTTTATAGTCCTCCATCATCTGGGCGATCTTCATAAGTTCTCCAATCCTCGCGGTCTCAAGGGGCAGATGACTGTTTGTATGTCGAGCTTCATGATTTTCAAGAAGTTCTCTTCCAAGCCTGCTGTAGAAATTCCTCAACCTCCCTGACAAGAGCTCAAAATTCTATCGGTATTCCATAAGTATTCCATAATTGTCTCCTCCTGAGTCAGAGAATAGAATTGCTCGTGTAGGTTTTCTTCCCAAATGGCTCGGAAAATTTCCAACAAGCAATTTTTACACTCCTCCCACGAGTGTATCAAATACCTTGCCTCCATCCACTGAAACCACGCTAACACCTTCTCCTCTAAGCATAATTCTGTTGTCATGAGCTTCTACTCCTTAGTAAACCAATTAAATGCAAAGTATTGTTACACCTGATACACCCATCCATGTGCATCATCCCCTTCGAAGTTCGACATCTTCAATTTTCTGACCCTTACCTCTTCCTCCGGGAATTCCCCCCATGTATCTAGGGTGAAACTCCCTCCTTCAGTCATAGGCATATCCAACTCCCGATTCTCTCCTCGCTCCATCCTACTATTCCATGTCCATTACACAATCTCTCCAATTTCGGCCCACCCCCCTTCATCGGAAGTCTTCACTCCCAAACTCTCGGAATCCTAGGGTTACACTCTTGCGGTAGAAGATGACTTCCTCGTTGTCTTCTCGCTCGATCTCCTTTACATTTGACCAGGATTCCCTAATCAACCCTTGGTTAGGGTTTGCAATAGGAGCGGTCGACACAACCTTGGATTGCATCACCATTAGCTTTTTCAGCATCTCCTGCATTTCTCATATGCTCTCGAATCCATCTTCCATCCGACTTTCAATGGAAGAAAACCCGGTCTCTATAGTGGCAAACCTCTCTTTTATTCCCGATCTAATTTTCCCTACCTTACGTTCGAACATGTCCACTTTCTTTGCTATCATCTCACCAAGATCTACGCTCTGATACCAATTTGATACACTACGGACTCAAAATCAGCAAGCAACAACAACTAAACGACGATAAATAGATGGAAATAAGTCAAATAAGGGCTGCTCTTATAAAAAACAAATGCAAACAAGATACAAAAAATGATCTACTTGAGAGGTAGATCGACTCTTACACACCCTATACTTCGCTAGGAACACCATCAAAAGAAGAAAACACAGCAACCAACAAAATGATGCATAAAGAAAGCAAACCCAAGGTTATCCCCTAATAGAATCCCCTCCGAGTACTTCAAAAACTTTCCTTCCTAACTCCCTTAATTTCTCCTCCTTGCATATGTGATTATGGCCCTATTGAAACCCACCCTTTTCTTGCCTTCTTTTGCAGCTCCCCTTGTCTGTCCCACTTCTTTCTTAATCCAAGACCGGCACGCCTGTGGGCCGGTTATAATGACTTCAGCTGCTCCAGAGTGGATCGGCTGATGTATGGGCACAACAATATGCCAACTAGCATTTCCGAGAGTCAGAGGGTAAAGTGACAATTTGAAGGTATAGCTTGGGTAATCCTTATTAGAGACTGAACTGTTAATTTAAGATTAGTAGATGATGTAATTAGTAAAGGTACCTTAACTAGTTGCTAAAGTTCATTGCATGAGTTTCTAAAGACCTCAGTGACATATATTAAGACCAAAAAATAAAAAAATTTGAATATTTGAAGGATGACATAATTGGGATAAAATAAGCTCAATACCAAAAAAACAGCTTCACATTCAAACTTAACAATAGGAAAAAAAAGTACCAAGTATTGAAAATAAAAAAAAGTACCAAGTAATGAAAATCTTTGGCCATCGATTCAATGTTTGTCTTCTTCCTGACCAAGACACTACAAAGAAATCAGAAAGTCAACGATTTATTAATAAAAAAATTAGATCACATTTTAGAAAGAAAGAAATAAGTATCACAGATTTTATATTAATACAAATTAAACTAGCAGATCAGATAACCCTAAGTTTTTACCCTTTAAATGAACCATAAACAATTGGATGACGCCTGATTAAAGCCTAGAAAACCGCTTTAGGTTGATTTGCAAAAGAATTGTTTTAGAAAAGAAAAAGATTCATTAATAGAAAAATAGATAGTTACAAAGGAGGTAGGACTTAATGAAGATAATGCAATAGTGGTAACTCATAAACAAAAGTTCAACATACATGAGAAAAAAACATAAGAAAGGTCCTTAAAATGAAAAAACTTCAATGCAGACCTTGGCATTGGGCCAATGACAATCGGAGAAAAGAACCATGATGGCCAATATGCTCAAGGTCCAAGCCAACCCGGCAACCATCATACCAAAGAGATGCAATTCATGAGATAAGTAGATGAGCAGCTTGACAAAGTCAATAACCTTATCCCAACGGAGAAATACACCTGAACTACAATAGATGATTCCACCAAAAATAGAGTCATTAAAAGAAATTGGAAGGGGCAAGCAACTCGTAGTTGAGGACAGATGTAAAAGAAGCATGGTAATCCAAACCGAGAAGTATACTGCCAAAGATCCATAAGAGAACCAACCCTTGGCACTAGGGATCAGCCAAGATAGCCGAAAAATCTGAAGACAGACAACAACAGAACAAAAATTAGCTAGGGAAAAACACCCAAAAGGTGAACCCAAGGAACTCTGCAGAAACCCTCCAAAAAGCACCCAAAAATTGTCATTTGAAAGCCCAACCATAATCCTTGCAATGGCAAAACTAGGAAGTGGATGCCAATAATCGAAATGAGCAATGCATAAACACCAACAAGCAACTGAAAAAAGTGATGCGAAAAATAATCCGCTGACAATTTACATGAGACTATTTAGCCCAAACGATATTGGAGGAAGCCGAAACCACCATAGAAAAAGAAAAATTATTGCTGAAATTAAAATCGGTTATAACAACGACTCCTTCAAATAGGAAATAAAAAATAGTAAACATAAAAAGATAAACGAGGGCGACGGCAAGGGGCTGAGCAGCGGCTAGACAGCAGGTAGGATGGCGGCCCGAGGCTTGCGGCAGCATCAGAGGACTGGTGAGGGTAAGTATGGCAGTAGGTTAGGGTGTGAGAGAGGGATATGATAGCAAAATGAGAGGTTAGAGCAGGAGGTGTTGGACAGCAACCTAGCAGCGACATGGGAGGAATAGGATGAGCAGGTGACGTAAACCTGCTGTTGGCTGAGGAAGCAAGTGACGGGAGGAAGGGTAAAGGCTGGATGGGCAGTTGGCGGATGGGGCAATAGGAGATGCGGGCAATGCATGCTGCAACAGTGAAGAACAGGAAGGTTGTTGTTAGTGGACAGCAGGCGGAAGGGAGGTTGTGGCTTGGAGAAGGCAAAGAAAATGGTTTGTTGCTGTTGGAAGCGGGGCCGGAGGGGCTACGGAAAGATAAATATTTCGTCGGGATTGAGCTACAGCCGGAGCACCCCACCCTAAGACGGTCACCACCTCGGACCCTAAAGCACTCAACAACACATATATATAATGGAAATTTGTAAATATAATAGGTAATGCTTAGGAAAGGAAAGAAATAGAAAAGTAAGGCATAGAGTAGGTATGAAATAAAATAGAAGAATCATGGAAAAGGAAGGGATGAGCGAGAGAAACGAAAAAGAAAGGGAGAGAAGGATTGGACAGTGCTATTGTAGCAACAAAAGTACCGTGGCACTGCTGCTATAGTGCCTCGACCCGGGGAAGTTCCCGCGTCAATCTACTAGGGTTAGACGAGTTTCGACGAGGTTGAAGCTTTCGGGGCGGAAAATTTTTTTTGGTGGGGGTGGCTTTGGTAGGGGTGGGTGCTTAGGATCCTAAGGTAGGACTAGGATTAGACTAGCTCTGATACCAAATGATATCGGAGAAAGCGCAAACCACAATAGGAATATAAATATTATTGTTGAAATGGAAATTGGTTACAACACTGGCTCCTAAAAGCCGGAAATAAGTGATAGTAAACATAAAAAGATACACTAGGGCGACGGCGAGGGGCTGAGCAGTGTTGACCTCATTTTTGTGAGGTCTTCTCCTTCTTAGAGCCTAGAATCTAGTTCTAGGAGTTCTTATTGTCGTCTTAGAAAATTAGAATTGATACCCACGCTTTTAGAAAATTCTAGCCAATTCTTATTTTCCTTTGATGTCTAACATCTTTGACACAAGACTATCGTCTTATGAATAAACGGCTATAAGTTATTTTGCAAAGACTCGAGGGAAAAGCTCCTAATAAGACTTCAAGCCTTAGGAAAACATCGTCACGACTTTTTCGTCACATACATACACCAAATACACAAAGTTCACAAAATTGCACGAAATCAGACTTCAATTAAGCCCAGAGGGTCAAAATGCGAACTTCTCCGGACGACCTCCGACGACAAATTGGACTGTGCCAACACGTCAGGACACCAATTTTGGTAGGAAAAGACACCCATATTGCCATATTTTTTACACGAGAAAATTGACACGCAAATCGATGAATTCGTCAAAACGACCTCCGACG
>NEWO01000005.1:45205-67174 GCA_003013225.1 Phalaenopsis aphrodite
GAGCTGAAAAATGTATTTGGAACTCATATATTACTTCTCTTGTTGTTCTTTGATAAAGTACTTGCTGGAAATTATGTTTATGAGCTGAAAAATGTTTGCTTCTCTTGTTGTTTCTTCATGAAAAATATGCTGGAAATTACTTTTAAAAGTTGGAAACTTATGTTTGGGGCTCACATCTTGCTTTTCTTGTTGCCCCTTGATGGAAAATATGCTGGAAATTACTTTTCAAAGTTGGAAAATTATGTTTGGGGCTCACATCTTGCTTTTCTTGTTGCCCCTTAGATGGAATATATGTTGGAAATTATTTTTAAGAGTTGAAAATTATGTTTGGGGCTCGGTTGGCCATGTTCTTAGGCTCGGTTTGGGCTCCTTTTAGTGCTTTATGTTGGCTGAAATATTTTACTAATTTGCTCTTTTTTGCTGGTTTCGGTTTGCCCCTTGTGCTGGGCTCAGTTGGCCATGTTCTTGGGCTCGGTTTGGGCTCCTTTTAGTGCTTTATGTTGGCTGAAATATTTTACCGATTTGCTCCTTGCTGGTTTTCGGTTTGCCCCTTGTGCTGGGCTCAGTTGGCTCTTTTCTTGTGCTCGGTTTGGGCTCCTTTTAGTACTTTATGTTGGCTGAAATATTTTAATGATTTGCTCCTTGTTGGCTTCGGTTTGCCCCTTGTGCTGGGTTTGGTTGGCTTTGTTGAGAAAATAGTTTGGTGGTTGTTTTGCTCTTCTCCCTAGTTCTACTTGTGAGCTTGTTTGTGAGTTAATTTGGGGTGGATTGGGTGGTTGTTTTGCTCCTTTTCCAGGCCTTAGCAGTGAGCTAGTTTAGAGCTTAATTAAATCTTGTTTGGGGGCTCGGTTTGGGGCTGTTTTGCTCCCTTTGCCATGTTTGGCCTTGGGCCCATTTGATGTTTATTGTTTTAGAATTGTCTTTGGGTTTGTCCTTGGCCTCGAGCTGGATTTGAAGCTTTTGTTGTTGAGTTTGGCTTATCCTTGTAGGGAGAATGATTTAATTGTTTCATTGACTTGATGAGCATTACTTTGTTGTTTGGCCGTGAGCCTCATTTGATGTATATTGTTTGGAGATTGCCTTTGGGTTGTCCTTACCCGTGAGCTTGGTTATACCCTCTGTTGCCTTACCCGTGGAACTCTCTTTTTGGCCCTACCCGAAAGATACATTTGGTTTCTTTTGTGAGATATTAGATATATATTTCATCGTAAACTTTTGATGGAGGAGGGAATTAAATCGTTTTGACATCGGTATGTTTTTCTAGAAGGCTAGGGAATTATTTTTTTTCCATTAATTAGTGTCTCTTCTTTTATGAAATGTAAAAGGCTCTTGAAGCTTCATTTTGAGTTTGATATAAATTGAATTCATGTTGGGTTTGAAAATTCATAAAAGTGTCACTTGGAAAGGATATCCTTCTCGGGATTGATCCGATCATTTTCATTTTTTTTAACGAATTTAAACGTTTTAGACCGATACATTCATGATTTTATTTTAAGTTTCGCTGATTTGGCTTGGCTTTAAAAATGTATCGGTCTCTTTTTCGTTCATTTTGTTTTCTTTTTTTTTTAACGGTTAAGTTAAAAATGGAAATTCCAATTTAATTATATTAAAAAAAGATTGACAGTCTTAAGGGAAAGAGAAAAGGGAGAGAAAATTTAAAAATAAAATTTGGATCTTCGAGGTGATAAAATCTAAAGAGAGGATAAAATAGTGAACCATCTACAGTTCCTTTTTGCATATGAAAGATAAAACTGTAAATTAGAAGAATATTTAGGGGTTGGAAGAAAGTGAGAGTTTAGATAACAATTAAAGACATGAATTGGAAAGATTAGTAGACCTGCACTTAGGTCCTTTAAGTTTGGAATAAACCTACATCCAATTGTCCTAATTAGATTTGAATCACACTTCACAACTCTTTTGCCAAAGCTATAGGTTTACCCTTTAGGTTTTAGGAGTCTGATGGTGAGCTAAGCTTAATCTAAAGAAGTTTGAGGGTTAGTTGAGAGACACTTAGTTGAGGTTAGACACTTTAAAACATTTCAAGTAAACTAAAGTGTATGTTTCCTAGGTCTTAGGAGCACACCTTAAGAGAGAGTTTATCATCCTAATTTTCAAATGATCCTAAGATGCCAGACATCTGACCCCAATCCATGAAATAACTAGGACACTAGACATGAGGGTGCACTAGATTGTGATTCATGACTGATTTAATTAAATCAAATAATGAAATTCTTACCTTAACTTGACCAAAACTGAAACTCAATGCTCCGGGATTTGAGTTTGTCTTACACTCAAATTCTCCTGGCAATTGGGGACATTCCAATATCACATATAAATTTCCTATTATTAGGTCCTTTATATGTGATATTGTATTTCATTTTATTTGTTTGTCTTTTTCCTACGATTTATCTGTTTCTGTTAAGTCTTTTTCAGGTTATACTTTTCTCTTTTACACAGCGTATAATAGCTAAACCTAAAGGAGCAATGAACCTACAAGGTGTACAGGTTTAATTTATATTACAGTATTTTATTTTCCCAGCAAGTTATATTGTTTTTTATGTCCTATTATACTACTCTTTATAGCACGTTATACTCTTCTTTCAACATGTTATACTGTCTTTCCTTTTTACTGTATAGTACATTGTTACTTTTCTTTCACACTGCATGCTTAGTTACTTTGATAAGATGTCTTAGTTTAGAATAATCTAGTGGTTAAGAGCATTTTCAAAACTAAAACTAAACCAGGAGATGCTACTACGAAGAGTTTAGAACGAACATCGTGGACAACGCGACGAGGAACAATTTCCAGGTGGATCTGCAGCAGCAAAACATATTCACATCACATGAACACATTCAAATCACACTATATACCTTCTTTAGTTTAAATAACAACCTATTAGATCACTCTTTAGGCTTTTTGTACAACTTTGTTGTACAATTATAAGTCCTAACGCTTAAAGATTCCGAGGTTGTCGTGCGGTACGGTGTAAATTCTCTCATCTTTTTAGGCCATTTGCACAGTCCGATATTGTGTAAACATAAGTCCTAAGTCCTAAATGATTTGCAGGATTGAAATATCAAATTAAATCATTTCGAAAGACATAAAGCCAAATAATAGGACAGTTGGGACATCTCCGAGGTTTCTCTTAGATCTGTGATATCCCCTACTTTTCCTCCCTTTGGATTTCTTAAATAATTGTTCCTATTTGAGTCATTCCTATTTGATTTTCTCATGTCCAATTGTGAAAACCTAAACTTTGAAATCTTGAAAACAAAACCAGCTGATCTTAATCGAGAGTTTTCTTAAGTAATTTCGATCATTTAAGATGTAACTAACTATAAGGGCTTGCCTCCACAGGGAACCAGGAACCCAAATAAAATAAATCTTATCTAATTTTTTTTTAGATAGGGGAACTTGTTGGCCTTTTTATAAAAATATTTCGCAGACCAAAACGGATGTCACAAATTGTTTAATCTAGGTGATTGAATCTCTATTACAAGTCATATATTTATCCTTCGGGATAAGTGTATTACTTGTAGTATGGTATTCAATTATTTAAGTTATTTAAAACGTGAGACCCGTTTGGTCTCATTTATTTTAAAATTAAAATGTTACTTTTAAAAATAAAAAGGGTTGTATTCATATTTAAATTATTTTCAAAATCACTACTTTTTCAAACCACGAAGTTAAAAACAGCCGACAAGCGGCAGCTGGACAATAAGTAGGTGGCGGCCCGAGGCTTGTGGCAGCAACAGAGGGCTAGTGCGGGATCGTGGAAGTAGTGGAAATGCTGCGAGGGTAAGTATGGCAGCAGTTTAGGGTGTGGGAGACGACTGTTAGCAACATGAGAGGTTGGGTGGCAGCAGCTGGAGGTGTTGGACAGCAACCCAATAGCGGCAGGGAGGAATAGGATGAGCGTGTAACATAAACCTGTTGTTGGTTGAGGGAGCAAGTGACGGGAGGTGTAAAGGCTGGATGGGCAGTTGGCGGATGGGGCAGCAGGAGATGCAGACAAGGCAAGCTGCAACAGGGAAGAACAAGAAGGGTGCGATTGGTGAATAGCAGGCTGAAGGGAGGGTGTGGCTTGGAGACGGCCAAAAAGATAGCTGGCGGCTGCTGGAAGCGGAGTCAGAAGGGTTGAGCAAGGATAAATGTCTCGTCGGAGTCGAGCTACAATCAAAGAATCACCTGGACCAATGGAGACGGTCACCACCTCGGACAAGTTACAGTCAGAGCACCTTCTTGTCGGCGGATACAACTTCCAAAGGGGAAGAACACCTCAAAAGCAGCACTAAAAAATCTTCACTCATCCAAATTTGAATCCTAAAACACTCAACAACACATATATATAATGGAAATTTGTAAATATATTAGGTAATGCTTAGAAAAGGAAAGAAATAGAAAAGGAATATATAGAATAGGTAGGAAATAAAATAGGAGAACCATGGAAAAAGAAGGGAAGATTGAGGGAAACGAAAAAGAAAATAGGAAAAGGGTTGGACCACGGTACTGTACAGCTATAATACCACGTCCGCGGTACTGTAGTTGTTGTAGTGTCGAGACAAAATGAAGCTCCCGCATCACCCAAAGTCTATAAAAGTGTCAAATTAGTCCACAGACTCTTTTAATTGAGTATAAAATAGTACTTCCCTAAAACTATTTCAGCCCATACTTAAAAAATATGGGGACTAAACCGGCACTATTGGGACTAAAATAACTCTCTATAAAGAGTTAGGAGACTATTTCAATATTTTTTTCTAACAAAATATGATACATAGACACCAATTGGAGAGAACACCAAACCCCAAAAGGAGAGGATCAAAAGAAATTGATCAAATAGGCATAGAGAAATGCCGAGTGCATCACACCACCTCAGAAAATTCCTTATTCTTTTAATGGCATCCCACTAAGAGCAACTGCACCCTCCAAGATGTCACATTGTGAGATTTATCCAAATATTTACCAAAAGTTTGGTCCTCCAAACGTTTTCTCGATAGCAATATCAAAGAATGCGATCCAAACTCTTTACGTTCATCAACATAATTAGAATCAACTCTAGTGCCTTCAGCACATAAGCCTTCACTATTGAGGTCAAATACACCATCTATTGAGAATTAGCAATAAAGAGCAAGGGGATGGGAAAAGGTGGTCCAAGAACACAAAGGAACTCAAGTTATACCAACAAAACTATGGAAGGACAACTGCAAGGAAACAAGGCTTCTCGAAAAAGGACTCGAAGATAAAATACAATTCAACAAAAGAAAAAAAGATGGATTTGGCTTATCAATAAGTAACATTGCCTTAAAAGGAGGGGAGTCCAAAGCTATAAAATCATTCAAAGTAGAACCAAAAAAAAAAGACGAAACATCAACAAGAGGTATGAACAAACCTCCCTGCCCAAAAAGAGCAAAAACAATTATTCCCAGGTCTTGGCAGGACATTTGGAGTGGAGTTAATGACAAGAACACCTTGAAAAAACAGACAACATTTCTATTATCTAGGTGATTCTCAAGGACCCAAGCAATAAGAAGATTGTTTCACCCACAGCAGAGCTAGATTTCTTAAAGTTGGGGTGGAGAACAAAATATGGATTAGTATTATGACCAAACATATATCATTTTTTACAATATAAGGGGGCATTATCAAAATCGACAAGTTGTTGTCATAGCACCTTCTCTTCATCTTAGATCCAAATATCTCTTTTAAATTATCTTAAAACCCTAGCAGAAGATCAAGATACATTGGCAATGATGATATTAACAAGGTCAGGCTTACCAAAGATATCACCAAACTATATGATTAATTAATTGGACTTTTAAGTGATCGAAGGCAAAGGAAAAGGGAGCAATAGCAATTTGTTAATAAGTAGAAAGTTTAACAATCTAGCAAGCCAGTGGTAAAAAACCCAAGACTCAATTTGTTAAAAAACTTCAGAATCACATACAACCTAGGATGACTGAAAATGGGCTTCACAACTAAAGATAGCTCAAAGGATCTAGCCAAAGTAAAAATCTCTGCTTTCGTGAGCACTAATTAGGCCCTAATTTTATAGGAAAAAAGCTTCCATAAAAAATTTTGGTAGGACCCAAAAGGGGCAGCTTGCAAAAGGGTTGGGATGGGCCTCCAGATTAAAAGCTTGAACGAAGGCTAATGAATCAAAGGCAGGTAGTCAAGAACACTCCATAGGACCAAAGTTATGCCGAAACCAACCTGTACCAACATTGAAGGGGAAGCTAGGGCAACACCAAAGACTAAATAGAAATGGAGGACAAAGCAAATGTCGCGATCCGGCCTGGGGTTTGGAATTAACCAAGACAGGAACAAACGATCGAACGGTGAGAAATAAAATTTCGATATTCATTTTCTATAACCACTAATCAATTTAATTAAAGCAATATGTTTAAATTTACTCCGTTACTGGTTGTCAACATTTTGTATAAATGTTTCCCTTATATCACTCATCTTTTAATCACTTAAATTTTACCTAAAAAATTAGTTCAAAAATAACAGTGAGCTAAACAGGTCAGTGAATACTCATACATAAAAATCACAATAATACGAGAGAAACAAAAACAATATGCATGTCAGTCAAGTTTGTAATAAATCAATAAAATATTTAATGTTATTCAAAAAACTTTACTATATCAATAGTATATCAATATTATTTTATATTTGTACAACTGTCACAGGAGTACCGTCTAAAAATTGTGTCAATTAAGATACATAAATATCAATATCCTTTTTCATATAAGTGCACAGGTACCTTAGTGCTCCCTCTTTAAGACCATAAAGGGGTGACTATCATAGTCAGTTATGCACATACAAATAGTCAATATAGACATATCAGTTATGTCCTCATCGCATTCAATTCAATATACTATACATAACATGCATGATATTAAGTAACAACAAGCATTTCTATCAATGTGACCAATAAAGAAAAATATATAAATCAAAATATCATGTGCAAATCCCATTATCTACTAATGCATAAAAAATCAAGAATAACCAAAATATTAACATAGATTAAAAGCACGAGCACTCAACTCAAAGTTGTATGACTTGTTTCAAACACATTTAATCTTTGCCCCCAATAATTAGCTGCCTACAATTTCATAAAAATATAATCTTAAGCATATCATTAATTATGCTTAATTAATCTCTCAATTACTTATGTAACTTTAATTATATATTAAAAGCTTTATTTTAAGTATTCATGTTACTTTAATTTGCTATCAAAACTTCAACTAAATCAATATTTATGATTTTATTCAATATTCAATAAATGTTTAATCATATTTAAATAAGTAATTGCAAACTTTATTTTCATATTTCAAATAAATCTTTCATACTATTATTATTATAATATTTATTAGTATTATATATATATATAAATGTATATATATATATATATCACATACTCGGATCATTTGATCGGACATCTGCTTGTCATTTGTAAGTCTCCTCTGGTCTGAGGTTCAATTCCCCCCAGTGGAGGGTGTGGTACTTGAATTGTTAGGCACATTGAGGATGGTTAGCCTCAGACCATTCCTTTTTTAATACATATATATATATATATAAACTGAATAATAATATAATATTGAGCCAAACACCATGATTCATAAGAAATCTAACAAAATTGACTTTATAAGGTAGATTCATAGATAAATAACATTAGCACTTACTTTATAAACCAGACTGTGTAGTAAGTTACATAAGCATCTGATATAGATTGCTTTAAAAAATTACAGTGGGTTTAGGCCCACTGCATTTTGATTAGCAACAAGGAAAAAAGAGTATAAAAAAGAAATCCATGAGCTCCAACATTAACACAGAGTTTAATTTAGTTTTTAAGGAGAAAAAAGGGTAGAAAGAATGAAAAAAGAAAAACACAAGTGAAAAGAGAAGAGAAAGAGAGAGAGAGACAGAGAAAGAGGGAGAACTTGTGTTAGAGAAGAAAGCCTCATTGCCAAATTTCTCATTGAGCACCAAAAACCATAAAAATAGAAACCATAGGCTAATTCATTGAAACCATGAGATGGTTTCAGCTTGCAGTAATTAATAAGATAGTAGTGCAGACATATAGCTGGTTTTCCCATTAGTGAATGATCAAAAGCACAGCTGAGAGAATAAACATGTGTCCTCTTCACAAAGGTCAGTAAGAACAAGTCCACTATCCTCCGAAGCTGGAGACAAATTACTCCTTTACACCAATGCATAATCATAACCATTAGCTCCTTTACAAGCATAACTTAATATAATGATACCAATACAAACAGACAAATTTAAACTGTCACGCAAGGTTAACCATGAAGCATCAAGGGACAAGTTACAAGGGAACATTGTCAACTAAGGAAGCCATCAAATTTATGTCAAACAACCTGAAAAGAAGTGACAATAATTTATCGAAGTACATACAAAGTATGCTAAATATTCTCACTTACCTCACTGGAGATGCAATTTTATTACAGGTATCTGAAACAGCCAGACCAACATATCTGTATCCCACATCCAAGCCTAGTAAACGACCTTGCTTCATTGAACCATTCTTCAATATCTTTTGGAAAATTTCAAATGGCTTCACTGCTTTCATATGTACTTGAAAACTGGAATTGAATGGGATAAGAACCACAAGAATACTACCATATGATAGATAAAGAACAAAAAATAAATTGAAAACGCAATTTTGTTTTTATTGGAATTGACTCGCAGAGTAAGAATGACAAATTTCTTTAAATTTAGGCCACTTAATTTAATTTCTGTAAACTTATAGCTGTTACTTAAATATATAAAACAAAAGCAGTGTGTATAGAATGATACAGAGCTAAAACAAGTAGTGTATACAGCTGCGTGAGCATTGTGCATGAGAAACAACACATGAAAGTTGCAATAGAACACATAAGAGTATATACTTTGTAACGTGGTCATGGGCTGGCATGCAAAATATTAGCTTGGTATGGCAAAATTGATTTGGCATTAAAAAACTATCTTCTTCAATTATTATAAAAATACAACAAATTAAAGGCCTCCATATCAGTAAAATGCAATGCACAACTAATAGCTTATAACAAGGAAAGCAAGGTACTGATTTTATGAGAAGAGAGAGACAACCTCTAATTCATAAAGGCAGTTTTGAGGAATAATAATCAGAAAAGTTTGAACTCCTATTTCACAAATTAGCTCAACTATCACAAATGAAGATTTTTTAAAGTTTAAACTAATAAATACTTTTAGAGTTGATGGTATATAAAACTATACTAAGAAGGTTCTCCATACTAGGAGGGTGGTTTATGTTAATTCCAATGTACCTTAGAATATTTTCCTCATTCCCTTGTTAATTATTATAAACAAGGGACTCTATTGAATGATTCCAAAAAACCTTCCCTCAGACAGGGTATCAAAGGTAGGCTATCCCTAAACCTAGCTGGCAACCCCTTTGTTCTCCCTCATCACCTCTCCTCCCACCTCCTTTCTTGCAGCTTTAACCTTCCTGGCTTTACTCACTCCTCCGCTAACAAGTTCGCTCTATTGTTTGCTCATTAAGCTCCCACACTCGAATGTTGCAATGCTCTATTGCATGATTACACTTATTATTGATTTAGTTGAGTGAATTAAATAATTAAGAAAAAGATCTAAATTTTAAGCAAAAATCATAACATTTTGTGATATATTAAAACTAAATGTAAAATTTGTTGCATTTTTATCGAAAATGAAACGAAGAAAAATGCAAAAAAAAAAAAAAAAACCAATCAAGAGAGCACCTATGCGTTGTATCTAGTAGCCATTCAGAAAAAAAAAAGAATAAACAAAGAACATGAAGCCTTTACACTAGTTTTGTTGCGTTTTATAGCAATAAATAGTCCCCTAATGCCAAATTTAGAGTATGTTAGGATTTTTACCATAAATTAGAGCAAATAAATATTTTATTGCAAGAACATCAAACAACTTAACGCGAATACATAAGATAAGCACCTGCAATTCGAGAGGTAGGTGATCTCTTCCAAATTGTACAACTAGAGAGGTAAGAAATTTTTCCTAAACCCTAACCAGACTCAAGGCCAGTTGACCTCATTTTTGATTGAGGTCTAGCTTTCTCCTCTTTAGTAGTCTAGAGTCTAGCCATAAAACTTTCTTGTTGACTATTCCTAGAAAACTAGAAAAGGAACCCTCACCAATAGAAACTCTAAACCATTCTTTGCTCAACTTGAACGTCCACATATTGGTCATAACCTCTAGCACTTAGTAGGTGGGGTCAATATGGGGGAGCTCAAAATGAATCTCCATAGGACTGCTTGGCCTTAGGATTGACCCTGGATATTGGTTTGGAGCTAGTTCACTCACTTGCACTTACTTTCACTCACATTCACTCACAACCCTAAACCCAAACTTGTTGAATTTGATCCCTTGATCTTTTGAGAGACTCATGTAGATGGTCTCCTAGACCCACAAGCCCTAGGTTGGGGTTTAGCTAGCACCAGTACATAAAGGGTCCAAAAGGAGATTCCATTGGTCCGTGGCTCGAATCAGGAAGGTTGACACCTCAATTTCACCAAAATACCCAACTCAGCATTTTGTCTCCGAAACTAATTTGGACTCTTCAATTAAACTCAATTTGATCCCACTTTCCCCAAATTTCAATTCTAAACTCAAATTCAGCATGATCAAACTCAATTCAAACCAAGTCCAAGTCCAATTGTCCCGCATTTGAATCCAATTTCAACCCAAATCCAAAATTCCCAAATTTGCCCCAATTTAGCCATGTCTCCAAATGTCACCAAATCAAATGCCCAAATACCAAAATTGACACCCAATTAATATTGAGAACACTTTATGACATTCCCCTAGACCATTTTGAACTCTCAATTGGGTCATAGCTAAGCTCTAACCCAACCTAAACCCAAGTCTAACCCAACATACCCAAATTGATCAAATGCCTAAAATCCCTCAAATTAACCCTCCAAATCAATTTAAAATCACTCCAAATCTTTTCTAAACCTCTCATGACAACCATTCACCATCTTGATCAATCGGGCTTGAACCAAAATTTTGACAGAAAACCGAATTTGACGTGTTTTCGACCCGATCGTCGACGAGGTTACTTGGATGACTTCGGATGACGAAACGGGCTGCGCCAGCGCGTCCGGAACGTCAATTTTGCCTAGGAGAGATCTACATTTCACAACGATGGCGTGTCTGGGAGAAATTGCACAAAATGGAGCTTATTATAATAATAACAATAATAATAATATTATTATTATATATAACATTTTCCCCTCTCTCCCTAAATCCCTAAATCGCTCGCCCGGTTCGCCCGCTCCCTCACGTTCGCAAAGCCGATAGCTCCCTCCAGTTCGCGACCTCCTCTCGGTCACGATCGCTCGAGCCGCACGTGTAGCCCATCCCCTGCTGCATTTCTTATCTCCTTGCTCTTCCCGGTCACAGTCCCTCGAGCCGCAGCCCCCATGCGCCCCAAACGCGATGTCTTATCGCTTGCTACTCTCTGCGGCATTTGTCGTCGTTCTCCCGCCTCCCTCAACTTCGGTTCACCATAGGTAGGTTTAGGTGAGCTTTCTCTTCCTTTCTTGGCTATAAGAAACCCATCTGGGGAGGTGAAAGGCTGGCCGAAATTCTGGAGAGGGTGGAGGTGCTACCAAAATTTTATCTAATCTCTTTGGATGGATTTTTCCTGCTCTGTTCATCTTGTGTGTGTGCTCGAAGTCTTTTGGAATTTTATGGGTGAAGCTTGAACAAGGTAGTCTCTCCCATTTTCTTTTCACCTCTATCCCAGATCCCCTCCAATGCTATTTTTGTTTTGAGTTCATAGAGATGTTGGCTAAAAAAAAAGGAAGTGGGATATTTTTTGGTTGGGCTTGAATCAGGTTTCATTTCTTTTCTTTTTTTTTTGGGCATATGTTGCTCTATGCATTCCAGGACACCATCTTTGTTATATTGGTATATCTACTTGCATATGTATCAATTCAGACATATAAGGTTCAGGAGGAATGTTGTTGTTTACGTCTTGCGTTACTGTTTCTACCTCATGAATATTATTGTTGATCTGCGCATACCCATTTTATATATTGATGTCGTAGCATGCTTCACATTAAATTCTTGAATAAATGATTTAAAAGGGAAATTGCAATATATTTGAAAGGCTAAGATGGATACTGATGTAATTTAAGAATGTTTCGCTTAATATGATCGATAGAGTGCTTGTTTGGTTGCAAATCCATGGAATTTCGAAATACATGTGGAATTAGAGTTCTCTTTTGTTGGATAACTTAGTTGGTTGTTTGTCGATCTTGATAAAATTGTTTTGAGCCATGTTGTATGGTTCATGATGGATTGTGTTTATATTTGTCTTGCATATATAATAGCCTTCGAAAAAAATTTCCTTTTGCATCTTCACATTCATAGAAGAAAAGTGGTATGTATACTAGCAGAGATGACACAGATGGTTATTGAGCATGGTGATCGCATATTCCTTGCTGTGGTTATTATACTTTTGGAAAATTTATATGCAAGCCACCCAATTCTTATATATTTACATTTCTAACACCTGAATCCTCATGATACATATAAAAAAAAGAGTTGTCTATATCAGGCATCCTAGAAAGGATTTGGATAGTATGAATGCAAAACAGTAGAGTTTAGGTGCTAGATAAGTAAATATAGAAGGATTGAGTGACACCTTTTTCTTATGATATAAAAGATTTGGGTGTGTTGCTCCCCTTACCCGTGAACCTGTTTTGGTGGTTTCCCTTGCTGCCCTAGCCGCAAGCACTTATATAGAAATCTTGGATGATGTCGGATTCATATGGTATTAGAAACTTTGGGCTTGAGTTGGAATTGAATGTTTTGGTGATCACGAAATAAAGTATTTTAATTATTGATTATTTGAAAGAGCTTGAACGCCCCTTTTATGAATAATGTATGAGATGTTTGGAAATGTTTCAGGGCCAGTCTTGCGGGCCAAATTGATTATAATATAAGAGAACATAAAAAGATTAAGGATCTTTTGATATTTGGCAAAATTCGGGATCGATTTGGAAGTTTTTTTGACTTGTGTCTTTTGGAGATGTTTCATGGTTAGCCCGGGGGAGTGTGCCCCACCTCTTTACCTATTCGAGAGAGTCCCGTCAGTCGGATGTTTTAGGCTAACCCTCATACAGTTTTGGTTTTTCCTTTCTAAATCGGTTTTGAAGGTGGATTAGTCTTCTTTCTTTATGTTTCTTTTTTTTTTTTCATTGCTACTTGATTTAGGTTTTTTGGTGCTTATGCCCGAAACATAAGTGTGCATATATAGTCTTTTGCTATATATGAAACCATCAAGCAATGTCGTAAGTAGGTCGGTTTTGTTTTGAGGCTTAGAACAGTGATGACAAAGGCACATCGGTGGTAGAGCGGAATGATATTTCATCCTACTACATCAGGACCCAATCCAAGGACTCGATGAACTGTAGAATGATAATATTATTCGCTGACACAAGACTAGCGGGAGACCCGTACCTTCTTAGGTTGTTGGTGGTCCTACGCCTGACGGCGTGATCGACTCGTGGACAATCACTTCCTTCAAAATCGATAAGAACAGATACACTATTTACAAAAAAAGATATTTTTACTAAAAAAAATGATACAACTTTCTTTTATATACCTGAAATTCATGTGCGTGATAAAATATAAACTTTAAATGTATTGTAACTTGGTTGTCCACTTGTCGATTATCGGTACCGGGCCAAGGAGCACCCTCCTAAGTTAGGTTTAGTATGACACCCTTCTAGTGGAGTGACAGACTATATATATTCGGGTGACCGATGGTAGCCTTCAACGTCCCTCGAGTATAAATATATAGTATCTGAGCCTAGCCCCGACCCGAGTGCTTACGGTTTTCTCTCTTCGAATTTTTCGTGTTATTTTATTGGAGCTTTTGGTAAAGCACTCGTGGTGTTTTTCTGAGATCTTCCCGTGTTTTTGATGGCTTTCTTTGAGTATCATTTGCTGTTTTTCTCGGGTTTTCCATCGTGGGTCATTTGCCGCTTTCTCTCGAGCTCACTTTTACTTATACAATGCATGTTAGCTCATTTCTTAAATTTTATATTTATACATATACCTGCTACATCGATTACACTTAAAGGAGCAGCGGATCTCCTAGGTATACAGGTTTGTTTTATATTTACAGTGTTTTACTTTACAACACACCTTATTGTTCTTCTCTACTATACAATCTACTACTTTCTTATATTGCATGTTTTACTGCTCCTATACATACTGAGTTGTCACTGCTTTCATTTGATATATCTGCTACTATTTTTTTTACACACTATATCTTATAGTAATAGGTCAGTAGTTGATTTTATAGTAGGTACCCTACAGCAGATCGTTGACTCAACAATTGCATGTACATCTAAAATTAACATTGAACTTCAAAACTGAAGCCAAACCATAGGGTAGCTTGGGAAGTCACCGAGATTCTCCTCTGGATCTATGACATCCCTTTGTCTCTCTTCCTTTGGATCCCATAAAATGTTTTAAATTTGAGTCATTCCCTCTTCACACCTCTTTAATCGATCTCGTTGAAAATTCTTATTCCTTTGGCCTTCTTGAAGGCAATATCCCCTGATTTTTATTCAGAGTTTTCTTCGGTGACTTCGGTTATCTAAGATGTAATTAACTATAAGTAATATTATTATTAATTTTTTTAAATAAAAAAAGTTTTTTTCTCTAAACCCTCGGGCACTATTCCCCTTCCCTGCTCGCGCCTCTTTTTTTTCTTTGCCCTAGTCGAAGCCCCTTTCCCCTCTCTTGACCGAATCTTGGAGATCCCTTGCCGGTCTTCCGGTCATCTCCTCCCTTTCCGAGCTCTTGTCGTCGACAGCCTCGTCGGTGGCCAATTTATAACGGTTTTTCCCGCTTGAATGGATCTGGTAACCCCTATTTTTGAATATTGATGAATTTATTTGCCCTTCGAGGTGTTTCTCGTTACCTCCTTTGTTTTCACCGTCGGTGAGCCCCGACCCTCTTGATGGCTATAAATACCCCATGGGAGGGGAAGATTGTGCTGTGATATTTTTCCTTAGAAGTTTTGGAAGAGATATAGTGCTGCAATTTTTTTTTCTGTTTGGAAGCGTTCTTACTTGCAATTTCTTCTCCACCCTCTCCTTTCTTGAGCTAGCAAGAAATTCAGGTTAGAGGTTATTGGTTTTGAGATATGGATGTTTTAAATCTACTTTGATGGCTTGATGCTGCGATTCTATTACTTCTATTGCCTCGTTCGAATATATTTTGGGGAAGCTTTCTATCTTGATGGAAATGTTTAGAGTTACTTTTGTTGTTCTTATGCTGCTTTAATTGAAAACATGTTGAAGCTCTCTCTTCGATTTTCTTGAAGAAGATTTGCGGCTGATTATTTTGTTTCTTTGCTGCTTTAATTGGAAACATGTTGAAGCTCTCTTCAATTTTCTTGAGAAAGATTTCAGGCTGATTACTTTGTTCCTTTGCTGCTTTAATTGAAAATATGTTGGAAATTATCTTTCGAGTTCTAGATGAAGATTTCGGGTTGATTATCTCGTTTTCTTATTGCCTTATTCAAATACATGTATTGGAGGTTTCTCTTGGGTTGTAAATATTAGTTTGAAGCAGTACTTTTGCTCTTTCTTATTATATTGTTCGAGAAAATGTTGGAAACTCTTTTCCTTTAATATGAGAGGTCAATTTAGGGGTCAGGTTTCTACGTTTCTTGTTGCCCCTATTCACATGTACATTGGAGACTTATTGTTGGATTTTGAACATTTATTTTGAAGCTGATTTTTGTACTGCTTGATTTTCCTATTTGAATAAATACACTGTAAATCATATCTTGGTTTTAAAATATTGTTTGGAAGTCATGATTCTTAGCTTCCCTTGATGCCTTCTTCAAAAATAAGTTGGGAAATGGTATTTTGGCTTTGAAATTTATTTAAGAGTCATAGTTTTGTGCCTCTAGCTGCCCCCATTCAAAATATTTGTGGAAGGTTTATATACAGATTTTGAACGACTGTTTTTGGGCTGGTTTTGTGCCTCTAGCTGCCCCCATTCGAAATATTTGTGGAAGGTTTATATGCAGATTTTGAACGACTTTTTCTTTTTGGGACTGATTTTGTGCCTCTAGCCGCTCCATTCGAAACATTTTTTGGAGATCTATATACAAGTTTTGAACAATTATTTGGGGTTGGTCTTATGTCCCTAACTATCTCTATTTGAAAGTACTTTGAAGATTCATATATTGGTTTCAAATGATTGTTTGGAACTTGAGTTTTGTCCCTTGTCGGGATCAACTCTGTTTCTTATCGGTTTAGTTGTAAGCCTTGCAGTATTTCGGTTTTGAGCTTTTGGTGATGACTCGGTTCAGCTCTAAGCTTTGTAATAGCTCGGTTTTGCCTTTTGGTGATGGCTCATGTTTAGTTCCTTTGCCAAACTCAAGTTTATTTGATGATGCTATGGATTTTACATTCCATGTTGAATTGTATTTCATTCAATAATATTTGTTTTAACTCCATTGTTAGATTTGATTCCTTTTACTTTACGAGAAGCAAATGATATGCATATGTTTCTTTCAATTCTTTGTTATAAAAAAAAAATCTAAAATTTCATGAGACGAGCATATGAAATATTGAGGTGGCCTATTAGTTCGAGATGAGGGGTAACAGGCGATGATGCAAAGAACCATTCGACAGCCTAGTTTATAGCTGAAATATAAAATCAATACTCAATTAGTGTGATGCCCTTTCACCCCTAAATCGTCAACGACTATAACCCCTTTCAAAGTGCCTGAGAATTGGTATTTAGAAAAGAACAGATACTACGAATCTTTGCACAGATACTACACTTAGAAAAGAACAGATACTACGGGTTTTACACGGATATTACACTTGCACAAGAAATAGATACTACATTCACATACACACTATACAGTTCATACACTACACCACGCATAGCATAATACGCCTCAGATATTATATAACAAACACCACACACTACGCCCTGCACAACAGATACTACATTTCACATACACATACACTACACTTTGATGAGTTCATATAATACATTTCACGTATAGGTGCATTGCACTTTGATGAGTTCAGATACTACATTTCACGTATAGATACACTACACTCTGATGAGTTCAGATACTACTCCGTTCGCATATCATTTAAACAATAGGGTCTAGGGCTGCCTGATTATAGGGGTGATTCATTAGTGGCCTCTAGTTGATGTTTATAGGTTGACCTCGATATATCAGTTGCCGGTGAGATCGAGATAAAGAGAAAAGGGGTTTAGTCTGAGCTTATCCCCAAATTGAAATCTAATATCCCATCTTGAAACTTTCATATGCTCATCATTTAAATTTTCTTTTATAATCTGCAAATGTTTACCTAACACCTTTATATTATGCAATTGTAATATGTTTTGTAGCATCGCCAGACTTAATCAGGTACACTTAGTTGTTTCAGTTTTGTCCCTTTATTGCACATTTTTTTTATTATTGCATAGTCTTTCCTTTCTTTATATTGCTTTATTTCCATAATTTTCCTCCAGTCTTTTCCTATTACAGTACGTCATTACATAGTTGTTTCTTTCTTATATTATATTGCACTATAGACATTCACCTACATTCAAACTTTTAAATACAAGCTCTTTTAGTATGTTTATACAATCTCCTAGAATAGGCCTTTCAAGGCATAATTTTCTCTCTTATTCCTCCCTTCTTCTCGGGACGAGATGATAACATTATCGATTGGCGATTCATCTCCGGGCAACAATCAGGACTACGACGAATGATGGCAGAAGGAACTTTAACCGAACCTCGATAGATTTAAATAACATACCTATAAGACGTCGAGGTTGTTTGTTTGGCATGACGTAAATCCTCATATTATCTTTTAGAACTTTCTACGATTTTATATCGTACGATATAAGTCCTAAACTTTTTAGGATTCCGAGATCGTCGTTTAGTACGACATAAATCTTCACATTTTCTCAGACTATTTGCATATGTGTGCAGATACAAGTCTCAAATATCTAAATAATTTGCAAGACTGAAACATCAAATAATTTCTCTTTCAAAGAGGTAAAGTCAAACCGTAGATTAGTTTGAGATGTCACTGAATATTATTCAGTATATTCGACATCTCCTACTTTTCACTTCTTTGGATTCTGGAAATAACTATTCCTATTTGAACCTATCCCATTTTACTTTTCCTATGAACAATCGTGGAAACTTGAACGTTGAATTCTTGAAGACGAAACATCTGATCATTATTGAGAGTTTTCTTAGGTGACTTCGATTGTCTAAGATGTAATTAACTATAGGGAATTTAAAAACCTAGATTAATCTAAATCCTATCTAATCTATCTATTAGATAGGGGAATTTATCGGCTATAAATTTCGCAGATCAAAATAGAACTATAAACTTTTAAGTTTAGATAGTTAAGCCTACTAATAAGTGATACGTTCATCCTTCGAGATGATATATCATTTATGGTATTGTGTTCAACTATTTAAACTATTAGATATATATATATATATATATATTAAATTCTAAATTTTGATTTTAAAATCTTATTTTTGAAAGAAAAATAGCGACAAGTGGATAAAAGAAAATTGTTGTTGGATCAAGCTCCCCTGCCTCCTCATCACACACTGTGAGAACTTGTAGCGTCCGATCCTTGCAACAGTATCTTGAGGAAAATTTTTCATCATACCAAAAACATAACACATTTGCTCGATTCTTAAGAATTTCTGTCTTTGCAAGGCATTTAAATGTCACCCTCGATCGCGTCCCATTATTCAAGTCCTGGGGAGCCACCCTTTAGACTTCCACTGTTTGAGTTTTTTGGTGTCCTCATGGTTGTAATATTTTGACAGGGCACTCCGCTTGTGATGCTCTTATTAGCCTGTTCAATTGTATTTTTATCCTCAATCAACTACGCTAATTCCATAATTTCCATCGATTCTCGGAGGCACAAAAGACAAAGTGATGCACATATGTTGGGCTTTAGACCCTTCGTGAAATTCTTCTCCAATACTGCTTCAGAAATCCCCCTCAACCATCCCGACAAGAGCTTGAATTTCTCTCAATATTCTATGATAGTCTCCTCCTAAGTTAAGGCAAAGAATTGCTCGTATGGGTCTCCTTCCGGGATGGCTCAAAAATTTTTTAACAATTAATCCTTAAATTCCCCGCACAAATAGATCAAATTTCTAGCCTCCATGCACTCAAACCATGCTAGAGTGTTCCCCTCAAAACATAACCCTATAGCCAAGAGCTTCTCCTCCCCATTTAACTCATTCACCGCAAAATAACAATTCACCCAGTACATCCATCAATGCACGTCTCTGCCATCAAAGATAGGTATCTTCAACTTCATAACCCTAACATCTTCACTCCAACCTCCTCTCTTTCAGATGTTTCCCTCCATGCATCTAGGGTAAAAGTCCTTCTGCCAATCATAGTCATACCTCCTAGCTTCTCTCATTCCTTCTTTGTACTCCTCCATACCCCTTGCATAGCATTTTCTCCATGCTTCGTCCCAACCCCCTCCATTGGAAATCTATAATCTATACCAATTAGAGCCATGTGAGAGGGTTCTTAATGATGGATGCTTTCCTCCTCATATTCCTCTTATCTGATCTCTTTCTATTTCGATTTATCCAAAGATTCTCGGCCAACCTTTGATTAGGGTTTGCAAATTGAACCGTCGGCGGGATCTTGGATTGCATCTCAATAAGCCCCATCATCATCTCTTCCAAGCTCTTGAATCAATTTTCGTTGAAATAAAACAATTCCTCTATCCGAGATTTAATTTAACCCATATCTTCCTCCAATTTCTTCTCCAGAACTACTTTGTTGGTCGTCATTACTCTCAGAACGAGTTTCGATCAGGAAGGAGGAACTAATGTATGTTGAAATCCAGTAGTCTGAACAATGTCTATATCGGGAGGTCATAAGCCCCATCTACGTCAGCTTCCCAGGTGTCGATTCCCCAACTAGCACTTATCGTGATTGTATTGCAAGGTTTCGATCACAAAGGATATCATAATCCCGCATTGGTTACTTGCTAGCTCCAACCGTGATTGTATGGTGATATCAGGTCACGCAGTAAGTCTCCTGTCCGTTGCGATCCTCACGTGGCCTTCTCAGCAAGCTCTAATCATGAGTGTATCACGAGTACGAAGCGAGAGGAGGAGAAAAATGGGAGTTTTTGGTCTCTATACGTCGTGAAAATTTCATATCACTATATGTTGTGACTAGCATTCCCGATCCCAATTCCCAGATGTAACTGTATCGCGAGATTCAATCAAGACGGTCTGTAGGCCTCAATTCTGATAGCCCGTCAACTTGTATGTTGTGATTTGAATGGTAGGCTTGGCAAAATCAAATGCTTTGATATCATTATTAGGATTCTTGACAGAAATTGAGACAAATAAATATTTTATTGCAAGAATATCAAACAACTCAATACGAATTAATAAGATAAGCACCTATAATTCGAGAGGTAATCGATCTCTCCAAATTTCTACAATTCAAAAGGTAGAAAATAATCTCAAACTCTAACCCTAAGACTCAAGACCCAATCTTATGCATAACCCTAAACCAAAACTATTAAGCCCTTATACCAAACAAAAATTAATAATAAAAGACTAAATTGCCATTTTGTTAATAAAACAAAAAATTTCTTAGGGCTAGACATCGGCTTACCAATTTGTTACAAACCTACATAGATATTAGGGAAAATCAAATATTTTATTTCACAAATCTCAAATCAAAGCAATACAACCACCACACTCACACGAATACATAAATGATAAGCACCTACAATTTGATAGTCATGCAATCTCTCCCAAATCCTATAATTCGAGAGGTGGGAAATCTCTCCCATACCCTAACCCTAAGACTCATAACCAAAATCTCATGGATGCGCTAACTGACGTAGGTGCTAACAACGCCCTAAAACGAGCACTAAAATAGCGCCACCAGCCGTTGAATGCACCCCGATACGGGGTGCTTTGATCCCGCAGGATCGAATGTCCACGAACTCTCATGGGAACAGTAGGGCAAGCGAGACTCGCAATCCCTCGCGAAGGCGGGAGGAAGGGATAACAAGATTTCGTGATCCGTGGCGATGCAGTGCGACACAGGGAAGCTTCGTAGTGTCTTTTGGATTCCTCTTGCCTTTCCCTCCTTTCCCTTTTGTGTAGAAGTTTCCTAGGACTATATAAATTGTTGACCTATGTGTGTGGGGAGTCATATTTGGTGGTGTTTGTTCTAAAATTCCTTTGTGGAATTCTTTCCCCTTAGTAGGTCCTATCCAAAAACGTTGTGGTGCTTCAGTTGTATCCTCTCCAAGGTGATGATTGTAGTCTCCCTTTCTGCCCTTCCCAAACCCTCTCCTCTCCTCTATTCAATTGTTGAACTCTCTATATGTCATCCCAACACCCAGCCAATCCCTTTCTGACAAATTATTATTGTTGTCCGCCAACCTAACTCCTTTCAAGCTTCTCTAACTACCCACTACCATTGTCGCCCACCTACAGCCATTCTTGCTTGTTGTCCCTATAGTTCTGCACCTTCCATTCGCTATCACCAGCCTTCCGTGATTGTTATCATCCCTCCCCATCATCTTGGTCCCTCTCGCCGACCTCCACCACCCATCAAGGTACATCTAGGATTTTTTATTGGTGTCGTTTTATGTTTTGTGTTGTCATTTTCATTCGAGTCATGTTGTAACCCTGCATTAATATTACTGAAAGTTTTTTTTTTTCCTACTGTTTTTCCTACTAGCTCTGGTATCATTTGGTATCAGAGCTAGCTCAACTCTAGTCTCGTTCTAAGGTCTCCTAGCATTCGCTCTTACCCAAGCCACCTCCACCAATTTTTTTTTCCATCGATACACAACCCTAACCATGTCACCGCAAAGAGGTACATCGA
>NEWO01000005.1:68024-132115 GCA_003013225.1 Phalaenopsis aphrodite
ATCATCTTTCAGGAAGCAACCTTCGGCTAGGCTATCACCTACAATTACAACGGCTAACAGGGATAACCTGGAAGACATTGGCAAGCCTTGACAGGGGAATGACGCTACGGATCAAAGCAGGAAAAAAACAGAAGGGCAACTCCTCTAACACGGTGCCCGCAAGGAAGTGCTACAGATGCCACGGTTACGGCCTTATTGCCTCCAGTTGCCTCACGAATAGGATAGCCACACTCACAGATCAAGGCGCCGTAAATGAAATAACCGAAAAGGAGAACGCTAAGGAACGGGGTGAGTTGTATAAACTGCCACCAGACGAAGGAGAAACACTCGTAACTAGACGAATCCTGTAAATTGAGGACACGAGGGATCCACAGTGGTTTCACCACAACATATTCTACAACTATTGCACATTGAACGAAAAATTATGCAAATAAATCATCGACGACAGAAGCAACAATAACTTGGTATCGACACAGATAGTAGAGAGATTGGGACTTGCGACTCAGAGACATTCCTGACCATATTCACTAATATGGTTGAAGAAAGAATCAAGTTAGCATCGACCAAAGATGCTTGGCAGAATTTTCGATGGGAGGACAACTACAGGATCATATATGGCGTGATGTCGTTCCCATGGATGTCTGTCACCTTTTAATGGGACGACCATGGCAGTTTGACCAGAGGATTCAACACGATGGATATAGAAACATGTATTCTTTCACTAAGGACGGGAAGCACAACAGCCTCCTTCCTTTGTTGGAGCCCGAGGACATAAGATCCCTTGTCAGCAGAGCAACATCAAGGGAACCAGAATTCATGGCGACACATAATGACTGGACAGTGATACTGGCTCCTAACATGGGACAAACACGACAAAGAATTTTTCAGGGTGGTCTTGTAGTCAATACCGTATCATCCATTCCACCATAGGGCAAGAGTTCAAGCCACTCTCAAGACGCACAATATTGAACCGTTTGTGAGATACTTTGGAAAAACTCAACGGTACGTGCATGGCAAAAAGTCAAAAAAGATGGCATGAATGTGGATGTTTCAACGTACTTGTGAGGAGACCCTCGGACACTTTGAGAGTGCAGTCGCCAGTGGAATTCGAGGGTGACTGAAGACGAAATGGAAGCTTCGATCTATGACGTCGAAGCTTTCCCCAACCCCGTGAGACTGACGCAAGAGCTAATAGCACCCAAATACGAGCACTAAAACAGCGCCCTCAGGCGTTGAATGCACTCTGATATAGGGAACTACGATCCCATGGGACCGAAATCCCGTGAACTCTCGCGAAAACAGTGGGGCGGTCGAGACCCGCGATATGTCGCGAAGGCTGGAGGGAGATCCCAAAATTTGGTGATCCAAGGGGATGCAGTGCGATCCAAGGAAGCTTCGCAGTGTTTTCTGGGTTCCTCTTGCATTTCCTTCCTTTTCCTTGTGTAGAAGTTCATAGAGAAAGAATCTCAATATGTAGCCAACAAGTAGTAAAATGACATGGCATCAAAAAATCTCTTCACGGTCCCCATATATACTAAAATATATCAAAATAATGATAACTGGTAATTGGATTGTCGACACGTAGATCGTGAATAGTTAAATTTGCATTTTTGATGGTTAAAATCATTGATCGGCTTGATGAAATCTCCAACTTGCTAAGTGATGTTGTCATTTGGCAAGGTGAAGTCACCGATTTATTGAGTAAAATGTGGATCGTGTAGCTTTATGCATATAGCTTTGTGTGAGTCGCCTTTGTGTTTGGGTCAGTATAGATTGGGCCGAGTATGTTCTTAGTGAGTTTCCTCATGATCCTGGCAAGTTCGATATCACACCCCTTCTTACTTAGTTGAGTTGACTTGAATAGAATTGCTGCTTGAACCATACCTTGAGATATTTGGTACACAAGTACTTTTTTTATAAGGTAAGAAGGACTTTGGAAGGAATTTGATAACAACAGAGGGTACAATTTCATCGAAATCCAATCTGACTTCAAATAACTTTATAAATGGAAGCATTCATTATGGTTTAAATAAAGAAATCCAAACGTACAATAAAATGAAACAAAGCAAGAAGTATCCAACATCATAAATACTAGTTACCAAAAAGAAAAGATAATTGGTAAATAGCATAATTTTATGCTTAAAAAGATTATGCACTAGTCTTTCAATAGCTTGGTTATATAGTCTAAGCAGCCCTTGCAAAAAATGCAAACATAAAAATGCCAGCAACTTTCACAATAAATTTTGCAGCTCCTTTCCTATCATTCAACCAATAAAACAGGAAGAAAATAAAACTTACTTTCACAGTTCACACGCAAAAACTCAGATCCTGCAAAGAATCACTGCCAACTCTTCATCACTAATGCTCACTTCCTTACACACACCCGCAGCTTCCGCTAGCTTAAATGCTATTTGGTGTTTACACTAAAATATTCAAAGGAAACCAATTTCCCGTTATGTCGAGTAAACCATAAAGGGTTGTCTGGGAAAGGATTTAGAGCGGGATTTAAGCTAAATCTTGTAAAACAGTCATTTTGGACAAGCTGAAGGCGCGGATTTTATAAATCCAGAATTTAGGGATTTTGTTCATAAATCCCGTAAATCCTAAATCCCATGATCGGTGGATTTTCGAGATTTGCAGCGAGAGCGCTTGGGATCGCGGAGGATTTACATAGATGATTTTAATGGATTTGCGGGATTTAGAGGATTTCGTTGAAGACTGTTTTTCATTCAGGATTTAGTAAATCCGGTTTCACATGATTTACTAAATCATAATAACTTAAAATAAATCCATTACCAGACAGCCCCTAAAAGAGAACAAAGTATTGATGAAAGAGATAACAACAGATAAGAGCATACATAGAGCTGCTCGCCTTTGCTGACAACGTCGAAGAAGAAGGATTGACAAGTGCAAAATTGTTCCGGAAAACATAAGTACTCCTTCGCCTTAGACTCCCCAACCACCTAAGCCAGAAGAATTTCATTGCAAATAATAATAATAATAATAAAAGAAAGGGGGATGCAATTAAAAAAAAGGTGAGGGAAATGGTACCAGAAATATGAAACGGCCACTAGGGTTTCCTGAAACCTTCCTGACGCCCCCCTGATCAACGATTACGGTCGCTCTTTCCAAATTCTTTCCGAAAAGAAAATGCAAACTGCAGAAAGAGGAAGATAGGATAGATCTGAAAATCCAAAATTACTTGGGGAGATAAAGCGTGCTCGAAATGAACTACTTGGATAGATGATCGTCCGAAACTGTTAATAGTTACAAGAAAACAAGGCGTGGTTAGAAACTGTATCAAGAGAAGGAAAACGAGAAGCCAGAAGCGAGAAGCGAAAAGCGAAAAGCGAGAGAGGGAACGACCAGAACGAGAGAACTTAATTTCCCGCCATATTGACTCCGCCACAGCAGTGCTCGTAGAAGTAGAAACAGAAGCAGCAGCCATTGTCCTTTTCGCCGCTACTGCCGTCAAGCGCCACCATGGCAAGCGGGAAACAAAACGAAGGCCGATATGCAGATCACTCCCAAAAAATTTTAGCTGCCTGTAAATAGTTTTAAAAGAAAAAATAAATAAATATATTAGTATCACTGCAATATTTTGACAGGTTATCATTGAGAGATATAAGACCCGAATAATTTCGTGTGGTTATATTTTATGCTTAATTTTCATTTTACCAATTAAATTATCATGTGGGTGTGCGAGTTCCGTGATGTATTGGTAGAGCAGTCTCTTTGAATGTCGTAAGTCTCCTCAGATCACGGGTTTGAATTCTCTCATGTGCAGAGTGTTGTATTAAAATATTTAGCACTCCTAGGGATGGTTGGGGCTCGTCTAATAGCCTTCGGCTATTCCTTTAAAATATATATATTTGTTATAAAGGAGATAATGTAGGATTATTGTGCTAAAATAACTAGAGAATAATATTTTAATCACTACTAAAAACATATCTCACAGAATTTACAAACATTTACATTTATACCACCAAAATCTTCTATATAAAAAAACATGATTGGTTTAGATTTAATTTTTCATGGATCGATAAGATGACATATAAGTAAAAATTAAAGTTTATGTGTTAGATATATAAATACATAAGAATTTGGTGAAATGTATGTAAGTATTTAAATTTTTTTACTTTTATATTAATGTAAAACAAAGGTTGTAATTTTAAAAACCATGAGATCTAGTTGAACTGAAATGATCCATTCTGAGTTTGTAATTACATGTTTAGGCCCTTGTTCCATAACCAGAAAATGGTCATGCAATTCATCAAAATAAAATGTTCATATATTGATGAAACTTTCATACAACGATCAGGAGCAGTTGTTGTTGGAAGTAATTGTTTGATTTGCATTCGAAGAATGTTGTTGCACAAAGCTTGTGATGATGTGTTGCTTCATATGATGTTTTGTTATTATGTTACGTTTGTCGTTATCCCTCACAGTGTTTTGTTACTCATCAACATACGTCTTGACTCTGCAGAGGGCTACATCGAGCAATGGGCAATCGACGGTGGTCAATAGCGATTGGCAAGTGGTGGTTGACAATGGTCAGCAACTGTAAAAGCGGGAGGCGTTCTCCATATTTTCGGAGCAGAAACAACACCAAAAATTAGCTCATTCTCTTGATAATCCTCCAAGTTCATGTCTTCCTCTAATTCATGGTTTTTGCCTCCTTTCATGAATGTGGTAAAACTCTATTTATAGAGTTTGGGAGTAGCCTCCCTGCAAATAACGAAGAAATCTGAGTCACTCCATCGGATGATCTAGAGAGATCCCCTTAAGCGAACGACATTTTATGAATATTTGATTGTCTTAACAATATTGGAAGTGAGCAAACACATGCTCGTTGGAATTGTCTTGTTGAGGGCTCGATTTAACTATAAGTTTCTCATACTTGTAATCCATTTGACATTCTGATCAGCCATCTAAAGCATTCAAAAGTGGTTTAATAGCTTCATCTAAGTCTAGCTTGACTCGGATTGGGCCAACTTTGGTGTGATCAGGTCCATCTCATTGAGCTAGTCTGGTTGACTGTAAGTTTATTGACATCAGAGTTCTGAAAGATCATTTATTTGAGTTTAAGGATTTCTTACTAAAAAATATTTCAAAATTTGTGTTAATCAGTTCGAGATTCATAAAATTTATTGATGATGTATGAATATCTGAAAAGAAAAGTGACTGCATAAATAATAAAAACCTTCAAATAAGATAAAAGTTCAACTTAATAGGACATAAAAATAATCATTTTTTGGCTGGATAAATCATTAGTAACCAATTTAAATTAATATTTGAGATATTTATACTTGTCACTGTCAATTTTAATATATTCACATATTCAATACCAAGGAGCTTTGTTTGGGATTAATGTTCTTTTAATTTTGATTTTATTTCTTTCTTTAATTTTCTGAAAAATAACTTTGTTTAGTTTGATTTTTATATTTTTTTTCTAAAAAAAATAATATATTTTAAAAAATTCTCAAAATAATATTTTGTTGATTTTAGTATTTTAGAAAAAAAATCACATCTCAAGGAATCAAATATATTTTATTTCAAATTAATATATGAATAAAAAAAATATAAATAAAGTTGATCCCAAATGATCCTCAATTTTGATAATTATTTATATAATATTTTAATGTTTCAATTACATAAAAATATAATCATGAAAATATATATTTCACTTGTATATGTATGTGTGTAAGTATATATGTATGTATATATGTATATGTATGTATGTATGCATGTATGTATGTATGTATGTATATAGACATGCACACAAATTGAATGGCATGAACCTTATGTGGCTCGTCAAAATTGATGATGAAGGATGGTGTTGTGTGGAAGTCTTCCAATAGGGCTATATACTTGAAATAGTATTATTGTGTATAAGTTACACTATTATATATGTTTTGTCTATAGTCATTTACACCTCAATATGAGTGCATTCCATGGGAGGAAAGCCAACAAAGGCTGAACTTTATGGTGAACCCACACAAAGAGTGGTGTTAGGTACTGGTATATATGTACATTATAGAGATTTGTAACATGTAAAGATATTATACCAATCAATTAAATTTAATTTATTTATATTAAATGACTAATCTTGCTTCTATCAACGAGCATCGATGTGATGCTCTAGCATGGATCAGGGCTACAAACAACGATGACAAAGCTACGGCGTATAATTTTATATATGGTTATTATGAACGACAAAAATTGGTCTCCTCTCAGGATGACAATGTCAGTTGGCAAACACTGTTAAATTTTAAGAACTTATTTGTTAGACAAATGAAAAAAAATAATTGCTTTCCTCTTATAAAGAGAGACTAAATGATTTTGAAGATGTACACGTGATGTCGATGACAGATAAATACTAGATATTAGTCATTGATAATATTGTATGATGGTTAACAAGAATAACAAAGAGGAGAATAAGGGACAAATAATATAACTGTCAAATCTCTTTTGGTTGATGATAGGGGGAAATTGTTAGGAGTAAACAATAACATACAGTCTGCTTGGTCAGACATAAGAATATATGTGACTGTGCTTAGTTTGCTAGGTTGCTTTTGTGATAAGAGGGAAAAAATGCCGCTAAGAAGACAATCATCAAATGATAATCAATGGGGAATGATAAAAAAAATTTGACAAATATGAGAATCAACTTAGTTATTTTCTTGAGAGAGGGTAGGGCAGGGTAAGGGAAGACCAAAAGATCTAGAAGTTTGAGGAAGTTATTTTCCTGCATTGACCACCACTTAATCACTGATAAATATAGAGTGATGGTCAAAACATAACATAAAAAATCAAACAATCTTGGGTGATCAACTTAATCGCTTTCTTAAGAATGAGCAACAAAAAAAAAAATGGTGTTTGAATGTTGCTCTTCAAGGACAATAAGCATCCATAATTAATAAGAATATGACTACGACGTGCATTAGGTTTTTTCGGACTTGAATTCAACATCATCTAGACTAAGGGTCTGTTTCGGATAGCTGCAGCTATTTGAAGAAGCAGCTGTGAAGTCGTTGGAGAAGAAACAACTGTTCAAATAGTTGTGATGACTAGTACAAATTTTATTGTTTTTTAAAGTCAAATTGGAGCTTTCTAGTAGCCATAAAAAATAGTCAAGTATGATAAAAAATGCAGCTTTTAGTTGTAGCTTTTTAAAAACGCAAAAAAAAGAACATTTTTGACAAACAAGGAAAACCACAGTACAACATCGCACAACCACCGCACTGTCACCCCAACGAACCATAAATCACATATTAAATTAAATGCAGCTTTTTTATTAAGAAGATTTACATAACTCCACTTGATCCATATATATTTACATATCTAACACCTAAACTTTAATATTTAGATGCATGCCAACATAAAAAGCTCATTTCACAATTTAGAAGTAAGAATGTTGATATTTTTTTGATGTGATGCAAATATTTCGATGACATAATGAAAAGGTCGGAATTGGATGGTATGGATGTAAATGTCTCTTTTAATGATGTTTAAATGAAAAAAAAAATTACGTGATTTCAATTTAACCATAAATTCAAAAATAACAAGACATTGACTACAATATGTATGACAAAGAATAAAGCACATCAAAACAAAAATTTATTTAACATTTATGGATATATATATATATATATATATATATAGTCTATATACAAAATTATTTCTTATAATAAGAAAAAAAGGGGTAAATTTATAATTCAAGCCCCCTACAACATCTCCTCCATCAACGACCGAGGAGTGCAAACCGCCTCAAGAGGGACCGCTTTGGGCAACGTCACACTGGCCCTCTCATCCAAGCCCACCTCCTCGCTCCCCACTCTCTCCCACTCAAAGCACTGGATCATGGACCCCAAAACCAAGCCCACGGCACGGCCCGCCATCCCCTCTCCCGGACACCGCCTCCGGCCCAACCCAAAAGGAAGCACGACGCTCCCCTCTGCCCTCGAGCTCTGAAACCTCTCAGGCAAGAACTCCGCCGGCTCCTGCCACACCTCCGGGTTCCGGTGAATGGAGTACACATTCACCAGGGTGCCGCTCGGCACATCGTAGCCGTCGATCGTGCGCTCGCTTGAGGATTCGTGCGCGACGAGAAGAGGCAAGGCGGGGTAGAGGCGTAGAGTCTCGCTGACGATGCAGCGGAGGTAAGGGAGGTTTGGGAGATCGGAATCGGATAGGAGGCGGCGGCGGCCGACGGTATCGTCGATTTCGGTTCTCGCCTTCTTGAGCTTCTCGGGGTTGTTGAGGAGGAGGGTGAGCGCCCATTCAATGGTGTTCGATAGGGTTTCGGTTCCTGATATTATAAACTTCTGCAAGTAATTGAAGATTTTGTCAATAGATTAGAAATTGAGCAAATGATGTATTGATGAATTTACAAGATGCTTGCGGTGTCCGATCCGTATGAAATAATTTTTTGTAAACTACGGAAAAAATTTACGTGCGACAGACATACGCAGCGCGGTGTACGATATTGAGTTATACCGATGGTACAAGGTGGTTACATCCCAGTATAAGCCCTTGTAACCTCCCTATAACCTTCTGTAACTTACGTGAAATATTTTAATATATGATAAAAGAAGCGCAAAACTTATTTTAGGGTATAAACAGTTTACATAAAGTTATATGAAGGTTACAAAGGGTTATGTCGCGGATGTAACAATCTTATACTCTCGATATAACTCTAATATCGCACACAACACCGCATACATCTATCGCATGCAAATTTTTTTTCTTACACTTTTCAAAAGTAAGACTGAAATTCATCAAACTTAAGAGATAATAACAGATAGCTAGGAAATTTTCTCATATTTTAAAAATGAATTTTTAAATGTAAAATAAAATTAGTAGATTTAAAAAATATATAAAAAAATACATGAAGTACGTGTCCATAAGTCCCATTAATTATTAATGATCCCAACAAAATTGTAATATTAAAAAGGAAAAACAGGAAGACTTGGATGTGACAGGACGGCCTTATCCATCGCCGTCCACACTACAGATTAAAGAAAGCTGTATATAAAATAATATTAAAGAAAAAAAAACAAAAATCATTATTTAATTATGTAGAGTACCCAAGAGGAATTATTCCATATGCGCCATCCAATCTCTACCGTTCATCATAAATTTTTTATTTTATTTTTTCAAAAAAAAAAAGGCTCATCAAAATATAATTTTGTTGTTGTAGACGGTCGAGATCGAACATCACATGCATGTCTGAATATGCTGTCTCCAGTGGGCTTTAATCTGAGAAGAAACTATTTACTTACATGTTATATATTTATATAAGAAATACCGATATTTTTATATTTATAAATATAACACTCAAATCTTTAATATCACGTCAAAATTATCATTGTTCATGCCTAAATTTAAGACACCAAAAATGTTTAAAATATTAAAATACTAAAACTTGGACATTAAATATTTATATGTAAAGTAACTGTGGTATTTATGTAAATTTTTCTAAGATAAATTGTATACTCAGCTCCACCGCAAATATTTTTGTACAAAAATCACCTCCAAATCGATTGTGATATTTACCATCAATTATTGAACGAACATGCCTGGCCCTTTAAAATTATTTCTTGACATGCTACGTCAATATTCTTAATGGACATTTATATATCACGATTTAATCCACCACACATCAACAAATCAGCACGAAATTTAAAGCAGGATCAAAGTCAATCAGTCTAGTTGTCGTGACTGTGCAGCCTAACTGCATTTCTAGAAGAAAGTGGTCAAAAGTTCCAATTAACGACCGTCAAAAAATAAACATTTTTTTAATGATAACTTGACCCTTCTGAAAAATCAAAATAAAAATTTAGAACATAGTGGGCTGACATCATATATATATATATATATATATATATATATATATATATATATATATATATATATATATATATATATATATATATATATATATATATATATATATATATATATATATATATATATATATATATATATATATATATATATATATATATATATATATATATATATATATATATATATATATATATATTGTCTTATCTAAAATTAAAGTAAAATAAAAATAAAAATTCATCCACTTGCTAATGAAAGTCATTTATCCTTTTTCATTTTTATCAAATTTTCAGTAAATATTTCAAAAATAACACTAGATGAAGAAAGGGCTTACCATGACCATGTCCTTGATGAAGAAATCGTCGTAACTCTGTGGATCAGATATCTGCAACGACAGTAGAAGACTGATCATAGTCTTCTCATCACTCTCTCCTTCTTCCTCACCACTGCCAATTCTCCCCCGCTGCTCCTCAATGAGCTCCTGCAACAACTCATCCATGCTCTCCCTAAACCTCGGCAGCCTCTGTCCCACCACCACCGTGTCCACCCAACTCAGCCACGGCAGCAACTCGCCCACGCTCGACACCCGCCGCAGTCCAAAGAACTCCTCGGCCGCCTCCCGGAACCTCCTCCCCTCCTCCCCCGCTTCCCCATAGTACTTCTTCCCGGCCACCATCCTCATCATGAAATCAATTCCCATCCCAAACAGCCTCCATTTCAGATCCACCTTCACCGCCCCCCCTGCCGACCATTCAGCCGCCGCAGCCTCCGTCTCGCGGAACAGCTCGTTTAGAAGACGACGAGTTTCATCCGCGAGGATGTCTGCGGCGGAGCCAAGGCAGTGGGAGAAGATGAGATCCGTGGCGGCGGCTGTGTGGGTGCGGACGGCCCCGTGGGTTGTGAGGCACAGCTCCGCAAGCTCCGGGGAGGATATCACGACGACAGGGCGGGATCCGAAGCGCAGGGAGATGACCGGCCCAAGACGGCCGGCGAGCTCGCTGAAGGTCTGGTGGAGCGGTTTGGTGAAGAGGTGGAGGTGGCCGAGGATGGGAAGAGAGGGAGGGGCTGGGGGGAGGATCATATTCATTTTGCTGTTCTTCCTCCTGAGGATTTGGGAGAGGAGGATGATGAGAAGGGAGAAGGAGAAGAGAATCATGTGGAAGAAAGTTGCTTCCATTGCGGCAGAAGTGTTTGTTTCCAACACTGCCGATCATGGAAGCTGGGAAATTTATAAGATGAAGCATGGGAGGTCTAGAAGCTTGAATGGATGAGGATGGTCACGACTGACTGTGGAGACGCCATGGAATCTGCTGCTTTGTTGAATATTTTCTTCGTTTTTAATGAAGAAGATAGACCCGAAGCAGTTGGTCGTATAGGGCGCCTTCGTTGTTGGTCCACGTGACCTCTACTTGCCAACACATCCGCGCCGGGTAGATAAGTTGCGGGTTTAATTTGCAAACCTAACGGTAAACTTACGGTAAATATACGACTGATCATAAATCAACGGGCTGCTTGGCAGACACTCGCGTGCAATAATTTCTGGGCAAATTTACTTGCATATCACATCATTCTCATCTATTTTCATATCTTAACTCCAAAGTTTTATATTTACATTTATTACACACAAACAGTTCATGATGGTGATGTTTTTAATGTGATTTTCAAGATTTGAATAATATGCATGGGTATACATCAAAGCTGCCAGCATAACTCTCAAAGTAATCACATCAAATTGATCGACATGCAATGTCATGTCGGCGGATTCAATTGACAGACCCCACTTGTGTCCCAACCACGTAAGCTTCTTGTGAGAATGTTTGGTTACAACTAGTCGACCGACTGACTGTATCACGACATGACCGATCGTCGCGAGATCAATAGTCTCGGCCTATCAAACTCAACATGTCAACTAGCTGATAATCTTTGTATCACATTCAAAATGTAACATAAATTTGATATTAAATCAGTACAATAATTGCATTAATAGCGGTTTCCATAATCGTTTGCTTATTTCTATAATTGTACAAATAAGTCCTTATAAAGAGACAGTCATAATAGAAATAAAGATATTTTTCTCCCGACATCTCTACCGGCAATCTCTAATCGCTTTGCCCTCTCTCTTCTTCTCTCGACTCTAACTCTATAAGCATGTATTGTCAGAAAGCATTTTAGGATCCAACATCATTTAAATATGAATTTTGCAATACTAGAAATGTAAATATACAAGAATTGTTTGCTATGTATGTAAATGTCCCAAATTTTTTATTAGCCACACAGATGTTTCGTCCGCTGCTGATATGTTGAATGTATGCGGACCGCACAATCAAGGCTTGGCTAATCTTTATCATATACGTTTGGAACATGAATAGGGCTGTCAATTTGGCCCATTATTGGCGAACAACTAATGTTTAGCTCGTTTGCTAAGACTAACCAACACGACTCAAATTGACCCGAAAAGAAATAAATAAATAAATATACACACACATATAATACACATTCATAAAATTAAATATTATAAATTATATTAATTAAAACTTTTTAAAATTTAAAAAAAAGTATCAAATTTAAAAAAAATTAAATTCTATAAATTATAATATATAACAAATTATTAATAAATATTACTTATATAAATATTATATATTTATATAATATAAGTTAACTAATTAATATAATATAATATATACATAGAAAACTAAAAAACCCTAACTCAAGCCCTTACCAGCGACCTCTCTCTCGAATGTTCTCCGGTTTGGTTGCCTCTCCCTCTTCCAACTCTTCTCCTTCCTCTCAAAATCGTGAAAGGTGTTAGGCCGCGAGAGCTTAGAGTTTGTCGTTCGTGTTCGCTGCTCTCTCCCTCTTCCGAGTCATCTCCTTCTCCTCTCAAAATCGTGAAAGGGTTTTGGTGGTGAGAGCTTAAGGTTTGCTCTTCTTCTTCCTCTTCCGAGTCATCTTCCTCTTCCGATTCCTTCAATTTCGAGCCGAACACGAACATACCCTTCACGAGTCATTTCGAACATGAGCCGATTTCGAACGAGTTGAACACGAGCCGACCTTGAGCGTTAATTGTAACATGTCTAAGATGCATGTACAACTAGATGGAAACTAAAAAGAAAAACCTAACTAATCCCTCTCAAAAGCTGCATGAACCGATACGAATTGGCTTATGGCATTATAAACTCAGTCGAAAGCAATTAAAACTCATGAAGAATATGATAAACTCAACAGAGTTCACTCATTTAAAGGCTCCTTCAGGAATACTTACCAGAAATTCAGTGTACTCGCTCAGGCTTAGAAGCAAATCTCTTATGACTTCAACAAGATAGCGACTTCATTGAGTTGGCGATTGCTCTTGGCTAGACAGACAACCTCCCCAACCAAGTAGTTTCAACAACTTCAACTGGAGATCCCGGCTAGAGTATATGAACCACATATTTCATAGCAATTGATCATTGGGTTTTGCTTTGTACTTTTGCCACTTATATAACATGATCTGTAATTGTTCATATATTGCCCTTATTTTGATTCCATATTTATAAATATGAGTTTGCGGCGAGTGCCGAGAGAAGAAATTTATTGTACTTAAACGTACTATAATCAAGGGTGGAACCATGTTATGTTTAAGGTGGGCAGTTGACCACCCTAAATTTTGAAATTTCTCTATGTGCATTAAAAATGCATTAACGTTGATTTTGAGGAGATCTAAACGTCAATAAAGAAGAAAGTACGATAAAGAATGACCTATTAACTGAAGATCAGGAGACCCACTTATCCGATAAGATGTAGTTTTCCGAGATAAAGCTAAATGCCAACCGAGCCCAGAGAATGACAAAAGTTTGAACGATTGATCCAAATTCGAACATATCAGAGTAAAACAAGACAAATTAGAGGAATACTTATTGGATAGTATGCAACTGTCCGAGCCAAAGCCAAAGCTTGACCGAGCAAGAGAAGGATAAGAGAATGATTGATCGATCCAAATTCAAAAAAATTAGAATAAAATAAGACAAATAAGCATCTGAGCTAACAAACATAAAAAAATTGACTGAAGACAGCTAGCTACCTTTCGGTAGATCCGGCCCAAGGAAATAGTAGGTTCCTCAATATCACCAACAGTCCCACGGACGCCTCGAGAAAACTAATCAGGGACCAAGATTTAACAATATAATAGACTTATATTCATCCCACAGATTTTTCTTGTTAAGGAACGAGCCACTTGTAGAGTTATGATGATTCTCTCTGTCCAATAGTCTATCTCCCTCCGTCGATATGAACTCCTCATCCAGGGATAAAAGATTGATAGTCAGACTAGATCAACCAATCGACAAAAACACAACTGATCAAATCAGTCCCACTAACTCAAAGCCAATCAAACTTAACCGATTCACAACAGTAACTCAGCTTATCCGACTGGACCGACCTTACTAAACCAAAGCCATACTAGCTTAATCAACCGAGCTAGAGAGTAGCATAGCGATAAAAAAGAGCGAGCAAGGTGAAAACGACAAGTTGACGGTACGTTGTGCGTGATTCAAAGCACAAATCAACTGGACCAATAACGAAGTCAATCAAATGACCTCTTATTATATTGGATTATGCAAGTGTCAAATTTATTTAGAAGTGACACCCATATTATAATTACTACACTCATGTTATTGGATCTTTGCAACAAATTAATGACAAGGAAGTTGAGATGTAATTTTAATATATATAAAGCCCCCTCTGTCTCTGGCAAGGCAAGCCACCGCCCGTGCCTTCACTACCAATCAGTTGAGCCAACTTGGCAAATGGCTAATATAAAAAATAAAAAAAACCTACTACTCACGCTGCCCAAGCCTCCCGACCACCTACCCAAAGAAGCTTCTAGCCAGCTGTTCTCCCATCTCACATCTCCCCTCATTCTTCCCCTCTTGAGCTCTCGCGACGCCGGCCGCCTTCTCCTCCTTCCAGCCGGCATCCTCTCCGGCAGCTAACTAGAAAGCTCGGCTGACAGCCCTTTTCCAACTCCACTCCGCAGAAGCAGGTCTTTTCCATTCACGAAAAGCCCCAGCTACACATGCCTCCTTCGCTCTTCTCTCTGGTTTTCGGCCATTACACACGAAAGCCAGCTACACTGCTATGCCGTCAATGGCTATTTACTCTTCTTTTATGAGTTATGTGAGAGATGGACTTGAGGTTTTTAGTTCAGGGAGGTCCTGCCCAGCTGTTGAGCCAAAGGCTGCAACTTTCAATTATTCTACAAGTGCACCAACTGATTTAAATGTGAAGCTTAGCAAAAGGAAGGTCGGACCTCTTCCTTTGATGGATCAAAAACAAGGAGGATGATTTTCCTTATACGAGAGCTTTGTATAAGACCAGCAACATGCAGCTCTTTGATTTTGTTTATGAATGGCTGGGTGGGGGTGCTGATAGCATGGATTCCATACAGGATGGCTAGAGGGTACAATCCGGTTAATAGATGGCATCTTAATCATAATTTTGGGCTAATGAGTTTGGTGCACAATTTAATTGGTCCCTCATGAGGATATTATGATAGAGAGGATCATGGGGTAATGGCTCCATGTATTACGAACAGTGGCGAGGAGGACCTGTATGGCACCTAAACGGCCATCTAGTGCATATGAAAGTGTGGTGGGTCAAAGGCCCTGTATGCATCGTATTGACGCATCAGAAATGGCTTTGTGTGTGCGTGCGTTATTATTTTTGTGCATACACACTATCTCATGCACATTTTTTTAAACGTGATGGGTTTTGAACTCCCAGGCAGTAGTGTCAAAAAACACCAAAACACCAGCTATGCATGCTTTTTTAAGCATGGTAGGAAGTTTTCAGCTTTTAATGCAGCTCCCTAATAGGGGATGACATCGGGAGGCTATTGAAATGCTGACGAATTGTTGTCTGCATGCTGACCATAACATAATAATTAAATTGAATTCATTCCAACAAAAAAATACAATCAATTTAAAGCTCATAAACTGCATATTAAATGTTGTCATGATTACATAAATCAGTTTAAAAGACAAAATTAAATATAAATGAATTTTGCTCGATTCATAGGAGACTCGGCGACTTGTCAATGAGCTCGAATGAAACCTGTGATAAACTTACAAACTCACCTATAAAATGAAAATGAGGCCTTCAATCGACGAATCAAAGTTATTAGAATTAGAAGTACAGGGGAGTCCACCTGAACACTCAAATGGAAGCTAAATATGAAAGAGATTCATAATTTCAAATATACAATCGAAGTCTAAAACATCTTCATAGCCACCAGATCTATAACTCCAAATACAAAAGCGAACAAAAGACGAATCTAAAAGTTTAAATAAGAATATCTGCACAAATCCCAATGATAATATGTCCGTGTAAATGATAATAAAACCACCTAAAAGGCACCCAATGATAATATGTCCGTGTAAATGATAATAAAACCACCTAAAAGGCAGTCAAAATTAACAAATTAAATGCTCACATTTGCTCCGACTATCAAGTTGGAGGCTCAATCATGAGGTTCGCGCCAGTTAAACACATGTTCAAGCCAAAAGTAAATTTATCTTGAAAAATGTGCATGCGTATCAAAGCTTTGCAAAAATCTAATTTTTAACAGTCAAATTCAAATCTATGTTATAAGGCGTGCACAAGCGGGCTGTCTTGAGTATAGGGAAGAGTCGCAAGTCCCACACTTTGACCAATATAATTTTCCTCCGTAGAGATCATGAAGTCGATAAGATCAAGCCCGTGCTGAGCTAATCTAATCCTCCTTAAGAGGCCCGAGTCGACAAGAATGGAATTTCAACTGATGTTAAGATATCATTCCCCAGTGATGACCGTGTTGATAGTAAATCTCAACAGAAAAGATTTATTTCCAAAAAAAGAAACTAAATCTCAGAGTCCATTTTTAAAACTCAAATAATAATATAAATCATGAATATGATCCTCTTTTAGAGGGACGAAGTCGACAAGATTCTAAGATATCAATACCCGATGATGGTCGTGTTGATGAAAAATTTAAACAAGAGGGGTTTGTTAAGGAAAAAAAAAACAAATCTCAAAAATCATTTTTTAAAAACTCAAATAGTTATATAAATCATGAACCTGATCCTCTATGAGCAGGACAGAGTCGACATGATTAAAAATATCATTTCCCGAAGATAATTGTTTTGATAGTAAATTTCATCCAGAGGGTCTATTTAAAAATAAATAAATCTCAAACTCAAATAATAATATAAATCATGAATTTGATCCTCTGTGAGTGGGTTAGAGTCGATAGCGTTCAAAGATATCAATCCCCGATGATGATTGTGTTGAAAGTAAATCTCAAATGGAGGGGTCTACTTTAAGAAAATCAAATCTCAAAGCCCATCTTTAAAATTCAATTTAATATAAGACATTAACCTAATCCTTTGTAGTGGGACAGAGTCAACAGAGTTCAAAAAGATTAATTACCCGATTATGGGCATACTCATTGTACATCTCAGCCGGAGGGGTCTATTGAAAAAAAAAAAAAACAAAAAATCAAATCTTAAAATTCATCTTAAAAACTCAAATAATAATATAAATCATGAACCCAATCCTCTAAAAGTGAGATAGAATTAATATAAACAATGCCCAAATGATAGTCGTTCTGATCAAAGATATTAACCGTAAGGGTCAATCTTTTAAATCAAGATTTTTAAAGTAATCAATTAATACTCAAGTTAAAATTAAATCACTTAAGCCTTAAAGAAAACCACATTAACCATCTACAATAGTTTGTGGAGGGTGACAAATTTATGACAGACTTCAGCTCACAAAGAACCGATGTCATATTAAGTGTATTTTTATATTCACAATCAAAACAATCACAATGCAATAAGGACGTGGTCTGAGTTCTCTGTTCGCATGATTCTGCAGCCAAATGACACAAAAAAATAACTGTTACGATTCAGACACTCTGACCGGGTGGTTTCCACCAAATGACATTATTATATTGCGGTCACGTACATAGCTCGTTATTCCCCAACGACTTTCTACCATTTGAGTTGTGAATCATAAAAATACAATTTATTAACATTAAACCTTATGTTAGCTAAGGTCGACTTAAATTTGTCTCCTTAGACAAATATCCACCTTAAATCTATAAGGATACCTTAGACGACGAAACTCATTGTTTCTAACAAGGATTCTTAAGTCAGATTGGGTCGACTACATCCTCTGACTAAGTAGATCAGAGACCTCGAAGGTCCGGGATGATGGAACCATAAGATCTTGATTGAGTTTCGTCTTCATTTTGCCATCATCCGGTTTAAGCTTTAAGTGATAAATTTTACAACTTAAATCTTAAGTCTGCTGTGATTGTATGTTGAATGTTCAATTCCTAATGACTAGCCTTAATCGAAGGTGCTTTCTATTATCATAAAAGGTAATTGACAATAGGGGCTTACACCTATGGTAAGCCTTGAACCCTAGATCAAAAAGTCCTTGCTAAATGAGGGCAAAATCTCTAGGTAATGTCTTATCTACAATGCAATCTGCCTTCTAAAAATTTGATCATCCTAAACTCTCACAAAATAAAAAAAATAATCATGTAGAGAGTTCCTGGGGAGCCATCTAAATTTTTTGGAGCCCACATACTCATATTACTTGATATATAACTTTCTCCATAACACTAAAATTTTGATTTGCAAGTAGAGCTCTAAGGAGGCAAGTTTTTTTTTTTGTAAGCCAATTATAATGAAATCCAGAGCTGCAAAGCTAGCATAACATGAATTCAAGTAGGTCATAAATATCAGTCTAAGTCCAAGTAAGTGGGCTGCTAACTTTTCAATAATTGAATGCTTTTCTCCCTTCTCAGAATTAGATATTCCTTCCAACCAAGTAAAATAAATTTGATGTGATATTTGAGCAACAGAAAAAAAAACCTAAAATATGATGAATAACACGTCATAAATGATGGAAAAACGTCTCCCAAAGCTAGTTTAGTCTAATTAAAGAAGGTTAGGCTGAAAATTCTTCATTTGGTAAAACATTTGCCTCAACTCAGGTGAAGTTCCTAATAAATCAAGTAAAATAACCAGAATATTGAAATATTAGAGAATTTGTTGTGAGATAATTTGACTAATTTAATTGTCATAAAAATAAAAACTTAAATCACAGGAAAGAATCTCGCATTGTCCTTAGCACCATGTCAGCTAGTCAAGCCGTCATGGATTCATATGAAGCTGAAAGACTTAAAAATGGGTCAGTAGAATTGCTGGAACACATTGGATTATGCTCCTAGACTTTTTTTAATTATGTTGTTTGAAACAGAACTAAAGTGAAATGATAAATAAATACATCACCCCGTGTATTTGTTTTCTCTCACAAATTAAATTCAATATATATTTAATTCTAAGAATAAGAAACAGTTCAAAGACCTACGAATGAGTTGCAGCAATTCTGTAAGACATTTCAGGCCACCATCTGCGGCACGTTAATGCCAGTTTGCATCAGCAAGTATATATGTATCTGTGTGTGTGTGTGTGTATTAGGGAAATTTACAAACATACCTCACAATTCTTCTGTATTAAACTTACATATTTACATTTATAACACATAGGTATCATAAATCCATGTATGAAATGCTTTATTTCACTCCTAAAAAGCAAGTAATAGTAGTATTTTGCTGTAATTTTGAGTGTCATGCATGTAAATATGTTAGTATTGGTGTTAGATATGTGTGGCGCTGTTGGCCTGCAATAGTACTAATCAGGTTTTCGCACTTAAGGAGTGGCTTAACTTCTAAGCCGTAGCTTTATAAAAAAATATGAAGCTGTAAACTTGGAGGATTGAGGATAACTGAATTGGGTTCACTCTTTCCCTCCTTCCTTCTTCTATTGCTAGTGTGGAATTAGTTAACTTGGTATTAGAGATTCTCGCCAAATGGCTGTATCCATCTTCTTCTATTTGATCTTGTGCGTCAGCGTCACTCCATGTACGATCTGCTACTTCAACAACCCATGAAGGTGATTCTTTTTTGCTAATGGATAATACTCCTAATCCACGTCAGTTGAATTTTTTTATTTCAACCATAAAAAATGCCATTACCATCCAGTTAACTCCCAAACATCATCTCGCACCAAGTCTTCAAAAAGTCATCCGTGCTGACACTATTCAAGGGTACACAAAGGTTACCGAAGACGGTCCACACATGCAAGGCTCAACCAACAACCAAAGGAGTAGAGCTCACCACACAACAGCTCAGGCATCCCCCGCACATGCGAAGGCAGGGCAATCTCCCGCTATTAACACAGCAGCAAAGAGGGAGAGAAGAAGAAGGCATGACAGAGAGAACCTGGAGAGGAGAGAAAAGAGTAGTGTTGTACCCGAGGAACTGAGGGGATAGCTGCCATAACCTTTTTCTACATGATATCAGAGCGCCAGTTTCAACGCACATGATCCAGGGATTCCTTAGCATTCTCAGCTCTGATCGGATCCACCCTGCATCCAACGATGTCACTAAAAAGGATGAAGGGCATAAGCATACATCCAATATCAAGACCATATCCAACTCCCCACCGCAATGCAACAATTATCAGGGATGAAAAATGCAGGCGTTGTACCGAGGACTGTTTACAGCTGATGGATTCAAAGAATTCCAATTTGAGCACACCACCATTCCTTCCAAAGTCATTCATAAAACTCATATTTCCATCTCTGGAACCTGATAGATCAAAATCTCCAAGCTATAATACTTTCAACCAATCTCCACTCCAATTCTACCATATGTCATCAACCTTCAAAGCACACAGCCATTTGGTCAACACTAGAAAAACGATTCCAATCGATGAGCAAATCAAGAACAATACAGCTGAAAAATGAGCTACACAATACCAATATGGGAAATCTCACAACAATATATGGCGAATTAAATGATTGTTGATAACATTGCCAATGCAGGATTCATGATCAACATAGAGGATATCATGTTATAAACCTTGAATGACATACCAACACAATATCAAGGCATCAAAACCGCAATACGCACACAATTAAACTCAAGCAAACTTGAAGATTTCTACTCCCTTCTCCAAACTAAAGAATCAAATCTAGCCACAGAAAACTTGAAACACCAACCCACCACAGCTCTATACGCAAACAAATCCAAAAACCAACAACCTAACTACAAGCATCCCACAAAAAACACAACCAACAATAACAAATACCAAAACACCACCAACAATCGAGGCTAAATATAACCTGCCAGATAAGTTTGAAAATAGGACACTCAGCAGTACAGTGCTGACACAGAGCCGATCTACAATACAAACCCAATCCCACACCTCAAATCACAACACTTACCACCACCAACTCTTCCTCCTCTTAAGACTGGGTACTCAACACCGGAGCCGCGACTCACCTCAACCGTCCTCTGGAAAACCTCCACACTTCCAATCCTTAGCAAGGCCAAGAACAATTCATGGTTGGAAATGGACAAGCCACCAACATTCCCACACTGGTTGAGGCATTCTACCTACTCCCCACAATAAGCTCAAACTATCATCACTATACTGAGGTCCACAACTCTCTCATAGCCTTGTCTCAATTCAAAAACTAGCACAAAAAAAAAAATTGTCTCATTTCATTTGATGCTAACGGTTACTCCATACAGGATCACACAACGCAGAAGATTCTTCTCAAAGGACCCTCTAAGCAAGGCCTTTAAACCAACTCCGCATTTCATTCCTCGCCTTCTCGTGGCATTAACGACTGTCACATCCTCACCATCAGCTGGTTTCCCAAATCTCCAGAGGCAACACACATCTCAACATTCTCATCTCCTAGGCTGATTGCTCAACCTACCACCAAAACAATAGTCATAAACTCATTTTTTATCAAAAGCAATACAGAATAAAATGTATTAGATTTACTACAATATGATGTATGGGGTCCTTTCCCAATACCCTCTATTAATCGATAGAGATACTATGTTTCCTTTATAGATGCTCATTCACGTTATTGCTGATTGTTTCCCATGCATCATACATCAGAAACAAGCCAACACTTCATTCACTTGCACAATTTCTTCTCAATCACTTCAATACCAACATCAAATTCCTCATAACTGATGGTGGTGGTGCATGCACATCACATTGCCTCGAAACATACCTAAAACACAATGGAATCAAACATCAAATGTCCTGCCCATACACTCCAGAGCAGAACGGCATGGCAGAGCACAAAAATAGACATTTTATTGAAAAAACACGCACACTGCTTCACACTGCCAACATACCTCAACAATTCTGGTTGGAAGCCATCTTCACTGCTATCTACCTCATAAATATATTTCCATATAGCCACAAAAAAAAAAAAAACAAAAAAAAAAAAACAATCCCCCTACGAACTACTCCAGGAACAAAAACCTCAATACAATCATCTCAGAACATTCAACTGCATCTGTTTTCTTTGGCAACAACCCCAAAAGGAAAACAAACTTCAACCCAAAGCTCCTTTATGCATATTCCTTGGTTACAGCACAGAGCACAAAGGCTATAAGTGTTGGAACCATACACACACAAGCTCATCATATTTAGACATGTCACTTTCATTGAAACCACATTCCCTTACCAATCGAACAATCCCATTCCAACTCAACCACACACCACAATTACACTTTACTCCCCAGCTTTCATTACATCCCTACTCCCTATGTTAAGAGCCCAATTCAATATCAAGGAACTCTGTCCCATCTCGCACTTTCTAGGACTTCATGTTTGTCCGCACTTGGTGTGGAAGAGAAGACAACACACAGAAGTTATGAAGTTTCTCACTTGTGATTGAATACGACATCAATGAATAGTATATCGCTCCGAGGGACAAAAATCCTACCCTATGATAGATCCAATCCAGAAGTGATTAGTCATTGCTCTGTGGGGCTGCAAAAGTCAGTTTTTCCCTATCCTTAGTATAGGGTCTATTTTCATGATTGGGTCTGATATTCCTAAAGAAGTAAACCTCCATAGTTAATTACATCTTAGAAAATAATAATTCCTAAGAAAACTCTAGATTAAAATAATGGTTATTAATTTCTGCGAAATACAATGGTGGATATCAAGATTGGTATATGGAAATTCAAGTGGGATAGCTCAAATTATGAACACTTATAATCGAAAGCCAACATAAGAAAAGTAGGGTGCACCGGATATTGGGAGACCCAGTGGTCACTCCAAATCTATACTATGGTTGGAATTTATAGTTTTGAAAGTGAAGCAATAATTATTGTTTGAGTTGAATAGATTTTAGAAAATTAGGCCCCATGTTGGATGGAACGAGCCATAAAAAAGCCTAAGAGAAGTCAATTTCATGGCAAGGTCGACGAACCAATGCTAAGGTGAGTTTTACCAATAAGGTAGAAACTCGAACCTAACTAAAAAGGATGGAACTTACAGGTTGCATTCCTACCGAGGAAGAAAACCTAACCCGACCATCCTGGACTTACAACCCTCATGGAATAGGCTGCCAGGTAACACCCCCTATGTTTTAAAATCAAGATTCTAGTCACATGCACGTTAAGAGTGGTAGGCTGTTGTTATTAGAAGAGATGTGTTGGAACTTACGAGCCGATCTCGAAGATCGAATAGCCTGAGTAATGTATGCTTCTCACTAAAAAATTGTCATTTTAAAACTTTAAATTTTATTATTTATGCAAAGATAATGTCGGTCCAACAGAGCCAATTGAAAGTGATGATACGATCAATCAAACTGCAATCGATCGAGGAAAGCTCATTTAATTATAATTTTTTTATTATAAATGAGACTCTGACTGTGACGTGTAAGCTGTGAAAGGGTTATGCAAGTCCTTATATGATGCATGTTAAAAAATCAAGAGTCTAGTCACATGCACGTTAAGAGTGGTAGGTTGTTATTATAACAAATGTGTTGGAACTTCCGAGCCGATCACGAAGATCGAATAGCCCGAGTAATGTATGCTCCTCACTCAAAAATTGTCATTTTAAAATTTTAAAATTTATTATTAATGAAAAGATAATGTTGGTTCGACAGAACCAATTGAAAGCGATGATATGATCAATCGAACTGCGATCGATCGAGGAAAGTTCATTTAATTATAATTTTTTTGTTATAAGTGGACTCTGATTGTGAAATGTAAACTGTGATAGGGTTATGCAAGTCCTTATATGATGCATGTTAGAAAAGTTGTTAGGGCATTTGTATGAAAGACAGATTCACTCCTTAAGGGTGTGAAATGAGTGACGTCCCGAAAAGACAAAAAGAAAAAACAATATGATGTTATCAGACACAAATGATTAACCTTAATAGTTAAGTTTTCTAATTGATTTTATTTAAATTGATTAATATTAAATGCATGATAATGTAACATCTATTGGGTGTGAATATGCAAATATTTTTATTAAGTTATGAGTTGTAATGTTTAAATTTTGGTTATGAGTTGTGATTTTTGAAAAATTAAGTTAAAGTTAGAGTTAAGAAGAATAATCTTTCATCCTAAGAGCTTAACTTATTCCAAGCCTAACTAGGCACTCAAACACAGAAAGAAACCTAAGAAAAGTAGTTATCTCTAACGCGCATAAAAAACATGCAGGAAAACAAGGAAAACAAGTCAAATAAAAAACAATAAAAAAAAGCGACTAAGGGCCACCACACAACAAAAGGAAAAGAAAATGGGGCAGCCGAGCATCTGCTCCTCATACAACCCGACCTAAATGTACTAAAGTTTTGTTGGTAGCTTGGCTTTCTGGGTGTTTTTGATTCATATTTTAGTAATTTTTGGATCATCCTTTAGCTTCGTCGCCTTATTGGGAATCATCCTCGTTTTTTGATCTTCATCCTTGCTATGTTATTCGGTTGAGGTTCATCATTGTTCCTAATGTTCATCCTTGTGTTGAGGTTCGTCCTCGCTCCGTCTTTGAACAAGACCCATCTCAGACACACCTAGCATCCCAACCAACCAACAAGGACGATCCTAACTCTACACTCAAGGGAAAAGAAAGCCTACATTTATTACAACACATGCAGAAAAAAGTTATCATAAAAACTAAAATAAGGAAATATTTCACACACGTCATTTGGACCTAGCACCACACTGTAGCGTCAGGTCCCCTTCAAAAAATCATGTTAGTAGGGTAAAGTTTTTCTAGCATGTTGTTGTCTACTTAAATGCAAACCGACCTAAATGTCCATCTACAACGACAAACAAAAGGCACCATTTACACTCAGATCAAGCATGCAAGAAACACAATATATCAACAAAACGTGAACCACCCACCCAACCCCACAGAGGGATGTACTAAAGACTCAAAAGAGAAAAAAAATGGTGAGAGGTATAAGAAAAGATTTCACCTGCGTGAAGTTTGATGTCGTCCATTTCGTTTGCCTCAAGGTAGCTTTTGCGATCAACCAATGTCTCGACCACGACCACGACCAAGTTTACCTCGTAAAGACGCACAAAGAAATTTGTATGAGCAAGTGATACAACAATTGGTTATAAAGATGTAAGCATGTGTATGCGGTGACATACACATATATACATGAAAATGATGTGAGAATCATAATAACGAGCTGTTGACCTCATTTTGAGGTTGTCCTTTCTCCTCTCCGTAGAGCCCAAAAATCTAGCCATAATATTTTCCTATTGACTATCCTAAAAGGCTAGTGATCCAACACCATTTAGAACTCAAACCTCCTCTTAGCTCTTCAGTGAGGCCTCACATTGGTGGTCCCAAGTCATCCAAATTTGGTTGAGTGGTTATGATCTCAAGCCATCACCACTAGGTTGAATGGCTAGGGTCATCTACCATCACCATTGGGTTGAGTGGTCAGGACCAACATGTGGAGGCCCAAAGAGAGTCTCATAGAATTTAAAGGCCCTAGGAGGACCCTCGACCTTAGGAGCGTCATGTCACCTCCCAAAAGAACCCTTAAGAGAGGTGGACAGCCCATAACTTAAATACTGCTTTTCGGCCCTACACCTAACCAATGTGAGACTATTTGTCTGTGACATTCTTTTCCACCCAATCACGTGACGCCATCGTCACGGATCTAATCCACCGAGGGTCCCACTGGACCATGGAGAGTCCACACACTTGACATGCAGTAATCTGCTCTGATACCACTTGTAACCTCCCAAAAGAGCCTTTAAGAGAGGTGGGCAGCCCAGGAATTAAATACTGTTTTTCGGCCCTGCACCTAGCCAATGTGGGACTATTTATCTGTAACAGTTAGCTCCATAAATAAACACCGCGATTAACATCATCTACACCGGAAAATACTTCACCATTAATCAAAACTAAAATCAATTTTCAAAACAATCTGTCACGAACCAAAATTTAAAGAAAACAAAATTTGACACATTTTGACCCGATTGTCGACGAAGTTGTATGGACGACCTTAAATGACAAAAAAACCCGTGCGAGCGAGTCCGGAACGTCAATTTTACCTAAAAAAAAACACTCATTTCACTATAGTTTTGTGCACGAGCAAATAATGCACGAATTAAAGCATTTAAATAATAATAATAACAATAAAGATTAAAAGAAAAAAAGGCTTTTAAAAACCTAACTCACTCGAAGCCCTAGCCGCTCCTCACCCTAAACCCGTCCCTCTTCACCGGTTGCTCCTCTCTTCTTAGGCTTGAACATTGTGGTCGATATCTTCCTTGTCGCTCTCCTTCAGAGGTGAGCCCTCCTACCACCAACCCTGATCTCTTTCGCTTGGTGCGACGAGCTACCTCGCCTCGCTACACCTCCCCACAGGCGATGCTCACCTCCGACTCGCGTCCCCGACGTCCCATCGTCCTCCCTCGGTTGCTCCTATCTTACTCCTTCGTCGGAGTACATCTATTATGGAATTCCTTCTCCTTGGTTTAAAGTTAAAACAATGGGAGCTTTCCAATATTTTCCTATTATTGAAGATTAAAACACTAAAAGATTCTTGTTTGAGGTTCTTCAACGCATTATGATAAGCTAGAAAAACAAGCAGCCACAGAAGAAGACCACTTGCGGCCAAGAAAAATTATGACGGGTATGAAGAAACCAATGAAGCCCCTACTGCTTCTTCCTCTGGTTTAGGCGCTGATAGTGTAAATTCTTAAGAATTCCTTAATTACAGTTTTGATGTCCAAGTAGTTTAGAACTTTTTGAATGATTACTGTTTGGAGCGGTTTAAAATGCTATCTTTTGGAATGATTTAGCCATTGTTTTGGAAAGCTTTCAAGTGCCTCTTCGGGGATTGCTTTATTTACCATTTTTAATAAAATTTAAATACTATTTGGAGGCTTCTAGTGTTGTTATTTTGGGCCGATCAAAATGTTGTTTGGAGAAGACTTTAAACACTTTTTGGGGCTGATTTGATTGTTATTTTGAAAGGAATTAAAAGCATTTTTTGGGCTGATTCACTCGCTATTTCACCTCTTTGCTTTTGTGATTTTGGACGTGGTTCGTCTCTTCTTTTTCTTTAGTTTTGTGTTGTTTTCTTTTTCATGCTTGATGATTTAGTTTATGTGTTTATGTTTAAATATAAGTGCACATATATAGTTTTGCCTATACATGAATTATCAAACAAGGCTATAAGTTGGATGGATTGGAGTTTAAGGGCGGTGCTGACAAATACATCTGCTAACAAAACAGAGTAATATTACATCTTTTAGCACAAAGACTTGACCCAAGAACCTGGTGAGAATGCAGCAAGATAATATTATTCACCGACACTAGACTAATGATGACTCTTGCTTTCTTAGGCTACCGACGGTTCTAGCCCGACAGTGTAATCGACTCGTGGATAATCCAATTTATAAAATAAATAAATAAAATGACAAAACAAATACATTCTTTACAACATCAATACTTTTGATTGCTAAATAAAAATCTATTTTGGTTACATACATGACAAAACATGAACTTTAAATGATACAATTTGAATGTTCACTTGTCAGTTACCTTTACTGGGTCAAGAATTGTCCTCCTTTTATTGTCTTGTTGGAAATTTCTAATTAAATGTCGGACTTTATACAAGTAGATTACCAATGGTTGCTTATGGAGTCCTTTGAGAATGATAAATCTAAGCCTACCTCGAGCCTAAATTCTTGCGGTATGTTTCGGTCTTTCATAGGTCACCCGTTCTTTTACTTGTCCCTTGTTCTTTTACTTACCATTTGATTCTTGCACTTACATGTACATACATGTTCGTTGTGCTAGTTAAATTATCTGCGATACTTGTTTACTCTTACTTGTGGTACTAATACCTTTTGCAGCAGCAGCAAACACACCAGTACGCAAGTTCCTTTTAAATTTAATGCACTTTATTGCATTTCTTTGCTGCGTTTTTATTATTCTTTCATTTTTGCATTTACTTATAGAACCAACATGACCCCTAGGATAGAGAACAGTAGGAGACCTGGTTATGAGTATGATAGACCCTCGGACCCAATAATTGCATGTACATATAAAATCCTAAACCCATGACCGATACGATAAGGAGCTTGGAGCAAACTTCGTGGGCAACACAACGAAGATACGAAGACAGAGGATGACTTCTGACAATAACCAACACTCAACAACAAAATAAGATCTACTTCAACTAAACCTTTCTGTAAACGTAAATAACAAATTCACTTCAAGGTAGTTCGTCTAATACGACGTAAATCCTCACTCTATTTTTAGGCTTTTGCACACCTTGTTGTGCAATATAAGTCCTAACACTTTTTAGGATTATGAGGTTGTCGTTCACTAAGACGTAAATTCTCTTATCTTCCAGGCTATTTATATAATTGAGTATTATGCAAGTGTAAGTCCTAAATAATAAATTGCTATGATTAAACATTAAATAACATCATTTCAAAAATCTAAAGCCAAATAATAGGATAGTTTGTGAAGTCGTTGATGTTCGCCTCAAAATTTGTTACATCCCCTACCTTCCCCTCCTTTGGACTCCAAAATAATTGTTCATACTTGAGTCACTCCCATTTTGAAATTCCTATGTCCAATCTTGAGAACTCAACTTAGAAATAATAAATACAAAACCAATGATCTTAGTCGAGGGTATTCTTAAGCGAGTTAGACTGTCTAAGATGTAATTAACTATAAGGGTTTGCCCTATAGAGATCTGAGAACTCAGGTAAATAAAACTCTATCTAATCTTTATATTAGCTAGAAAAACTTGTCGGTCGCACATAAAATGTTCGCAGACCGAAATAGAGTCATACATCTCTTAGTTTAAATGATTAAGCATAATATCAAGTGATGTGCTTATGTTTCGAGATAGTGCACCAATTGGATTATCGTGCTCAATTACTTAAACTATAACAAATATGAGATTTATTCGGTCTCATTTTTTTCAAAAATTAAAATACTATTTTTCAAATATTAAAATTACATGCATATATATATTAAATTAAATTAAAATCATTTTTTCAAAAAATTCTGACCGACACGAGGTTAGCACAAATGTAGAATATGGATTTGAAAATTAGAAATTATGAATGCACTTATAAAGAACTCCAACATATGCATTAGTTCCTTAATTGAGAGGTAAGGAATGTGAAATTGGAAGCTAATTTTGATTGAGGTCAAGAATAAATTTTATAAAATTGGATGTAAAGATCTTTCAATCAACCAGAACCACGATTGCAATCAACCTATTCTCTAATGATAGTCCACATGCAAATACTTATAAAATGAATTTATAATATGCTTCTCATCTTTATTATTTTTTTTTAGAATTTAACATAAAATCCTAAGGTCCGTGAATAAACAAGACTTGGGAGAAATCTGTATACATTTAAGCATTAGATGTTGAATTTGTAGCCATATAAGAGTTGGAGGGTAGGCATGTGAAGTTTGAAGCTTATGTGTTAAATATATGAACATATACGAATCAAATGATGTGATGTTAATACGATGGAAATCAATGCGTTGTGATACATAAGAATCATAAGTAGCCATATCAAAGAAATATGAACATAAGTATATCATGAGGGGCTCACAAACAAATTCAAAATGAAAATTCAAAATGAAAATTATCCTGCTAAGGTGTGCTGCTCTAGTGCACAAGGAAAGAGAAAGATGGCTGGAATAATCAGAGGTAAGATCACATGAGAAAGAGGGAGAAGTTTCTTCTTGCTGATTTCTATTGGATTTCACGCAAAGAAAAGAGAAGCTATAGCATTTGTTGAAATAGAAAGCCCCCTTGCTGCAGGAATTTCAATAAAACGAGCAGACTTCAGTTTGTTTGGCTAGATATGTAAATGGGTAGGAAAAAACAGCACCCAATTTGCTTAGGGATGCCTGGCGTAGGCTTGTAAGAAGAGGGGAGCAAGATTCTGCGACTTTCTTTGCAAGAACAAGCAAAGAGAGGTCCTCTGCTTCATGAATCAAAAAGGGGAAGAGGGATTCAGCTTCTCGGTTTGCCAAAGAGAAGGGGAGAAGGTTCCTTCCGAATGCTGCAATGACGCAGAGATGCTGAAAAATCCACACCTAGAGCTTCTCCTTGCTTTGGTTTATAAGATCAAGGAGAGGAGGAAGAGTAGTGACTCACGAATGGAGAAAAAGAAGCGGGCTCTCAGCTAGGTTTCGCGAATGGAGCAGTAGCCCTTGCTTTTGACTGGAGGAGGAAGAGCTGCGTGCGGACTTCCATTAATATGCCGCCACGTGGAGGTTATTGTGAGGTTATTGAAGTGAAACCACGAAGGTTATTGAGGGGTTATTGTGAGAGTTAATGCAGGAGGTTATTGAAATGAAATAGCGGAGGTTATTGGGGATTATTGAAGTGAAACCGCAGAGATTATTGAGGGGTTATTACAGTGTTATTGGGTTAGTGCCTCAATAACGCTTCAATAAATCCTCAATAACTCTCTCAAATAACCTTTGTGGTTTCACTACAATAACCTCAGCGGTTACACTTTAATTTTTTTTAGGTGGGTCCGATATAACACACATGACGTCATATTAGTGGAGTCCGCACGTAGAGTTGCGTACGTATTTTGTATAGAAAATTTTCTCTAAATCTATATATATATATATATATATATATATATATATATATATATATATATATATATATATGTATGTATATATAGTTATATCTTATGTTTAATTTTAAATTTAGTTTAAGTTTAAGGTTTGTTTAAATTTTAATCTTAAGTTCGAGATGACATTAACTTTAAGTTGATTTTGAATTTTAAATTTTAGCTAAGAAAAATTTAGGTTTACTTAATTAGATTTATATATTTAATTTTAGTTTTAATTTAAGTTAAGCCCAAATCCATTCAAGTTAATCCAAGCCCTAAGTCAGACCAAAATCTATTCGCCTAAAGGCACTAAGGAAGAACCTAAACCTAAAGGGGGAAAGCGGTGAGGAAAAGTGTCGATAAAAAATGAGGTCAACAATGTTTATCACACATACACCAGATACTTTCTTGAACAAACACAATATCTCCTTGACATTCTCAACCAAACAAACATGCTACACTCAAAATCTGTCATCACTTACCTTCCATCCAACACCAACCCCTCTACAAACTCCACCATAGCAGACAACCGAACAACCTTCAGAAAAATACGAGGCTCACTTCAATATTTTTTACCGTAACCTGCCCAGACATCACATTCATGGTTAACCTCCTAAGTCAACAGATGCACCAACAACTCACTCACCACACCAAACTCCTCAAACAACCGTTGAGATATCTAAATGGCACACGACACCATGGATTACCAATCAACTCAGAGGAACTCACTCTCCAAGCCTACACACGCTGAATGAGCAACAAACCCGAGGACATATGCTCCATGATTGGTTTTTGCATCTTCCTCGGGCCAAACCTCATCTCATGGTTTGCCAAGAAACAACCAACAGTGGCCAAGTCATCCACGAAAGTTGAATATGGAGCACCAGCATCAGTAACCACAGACATCCTCTGACTCGGGCACCTATTACAAGAATTACTCCAGACATCGCTTCCGCCCACAAATCTATATTGCGACAGCACCTCTGTCACCACACTTGCACATAACCGTGCCTTTCATGCTAGAACCAAGCACATCGAAGTGGATCACCACTTTATTCGAGATCACAACAAAAGCGGCAAGGTTTTTCTTTACCATATTATGTTTTAGGAGCAAAGTGCAGGCACACTCACTAAATCTCTCCCGAACTCAAGGCACATGCTACTCTCAAGCAAATTGACGCTACAACTACTGGATCCTCAGTTCGAGATGAGATATACAAAGGTTATCGGCGGTCCTCACATGCCAGGCTGAACCAACAACCAGAGGAGTAAAGCTCACCACACAATAGCTCAAGCATCCCCTGCACATGCAAAGGCAGGACAATCTCCCACCATTTTTACTGCAATAGAAGGATCAATCCACCCTTAGAGAAACCCTATAAAGCAACGAGGGAGAGATGTTGTGCGTCGAGACATATACATGAGAAAAAAAAACGCATTTCTCCAGCTCCCGACTCCCGCTTCTGCCTGCGATTCGTGAATCGCTCCCGCCTTCCTGCGAAGAGATGCTTTGCTTCACTTTGCCACCTATGATTCACATATAGGGAACTACTCCCGCCTCTTTATAAACTCCTCTTCGCAATATAAGGGATTCGACCCCATCCTTCGGTGATTTTGATCGTGAGACTGGTGACGAGGAAGAAGCTACAGGCGGTTTGCTTCTTCCTGGCTTACGACAAAAAGGTGCAAGGTTTCTTCCTTTGTGTTGTTTTTGTGACAGAACACAAGATTTATCTCTCCTCTTTGAGTGTTTTCTCTTGTGGTTCTCGGGTAGAGTGAAGGAGAGGAGAGATTTCTCTTGTAATTGTCGAAACGATCGATTGGTGTAAATTTCTCAAGTAGTAAAATTCTCTGCAACTCCGTGGACGTAGACAATTTGTCGAACCACGTAAATCTATGTTTTGTTGTGTACTGTTTTCTGGTGTGAATTTTCTCGTTCTAATTTTTTCGCTTTCTTCGCCGATCGTTCTTCTATTTTTCTATATACCACAACAACTGATATCAGAGCTTTGTTCGGATTTGAGGAATAACGATGACTGCAGATGAAGTGAAGGTTTCGAGGATCGAGAAATTTGATGACACGGATTTTGGTTACTGAAAAATGCAGATAAATGACTAACTCTATGAGAAGAAACTTCATCTTATGTTATTGGGGAAAAGACCTGAAAGGATGGATGAGGCTGAGTAAAATTTGTTGGATCGACAAGTTCTGGGGGTTATTCGATTGACCCTATCGAGGTTCGTTGCACACATCATTAAGAAAAATACTACTGCAGATCACATGACAGTCCTGTCAAATATTTATAAAAAGTCATCGGCAAATAACAAGGTATATTTGATGAAGAAGTTATTCAATTTGAAGATGACAGAAGACACATCTGCTGTACAACACCTGAATGATTTTAATAATATCACAAATTAATTATCGTCTGTGAAAATTGAATTTGATGATGAGATATGTGCATTGATCTTATTAGCTTCATTGTCAAATAATTGGGAAGCCATGAGGATAGCTGTCAGTAATTCTGCGGGTAAATCTAAATTGAAATATGAAGATATTCGTGATTTGATTTTAGCTGAGGAGGTGCACACGAAAGATTTTGCTGAGATCTCCGGTTAGAGTTCAACATTAAATGTTGATTCCAGAGAGAGATCACAGAACATAAACTCAAACAAGGGAGATCAAAATCAAAGCACAGAAGCGGGAGCAAGTCAAGAACTGATAAATAAGTAACTTGCTGGAATTGTGGCAAAAATGACTACATAAAGAGAAACTGCAAGAATCCTAAGAAGAAGGAGAATGACAGTACAACTGTGGTAACCGGAGAAGCACATGATGCACAATTAATGACAGTTCATAGTTTTGTTAATGATTGGATATGGATTCAGGGGCTTCTTTCCATACAACTTTTCATGGGGAATTAATGCAAAATTATGTTACAGGTTATTTTGGGAAAGTATATCTGGCAAATGGAGAAGCGTTGATGTGGTAGAGAGTGTGTCCTGGGCAGGGAGGGTTCTTAAATCGCGAAATAGGAAGGGATGGTTCTTAAATCGTGAAACTGAGGGAGGCGCGACGATCGGGCGAAGCAAAGCTTCGCATCGTGAACAGGAGAGGGAGTTGGCGGGAGCAATTTCGCGACAGAGAGGAGTCGTGACTTTTGGCGATTGGGAGCGGTAGCGGGAAGGCTGACCGAGCTCCAAAACTCAACACTAAGAACCATGAATTCACATAGTCAAGCAATGGTTCACTTGAGGGTGGAATCACACAAAAAGAGTAAACCAATTCAAGACAAATTTTCAGTCAATATACAAGTTTTTAACATTATAAGAGAACCCCTGTTTACATGAATGCAAGAAGATACCGATATACACAAACCAATTTTCACATTCAAATTCAGTACCAAACTTTTACCCAACCTAATATTTTCATACTGATCATCACTACCATCACCATACCTACGATTATTATCACACCTGTCACCAATCTTGATAACATGAAATCCCTATATGGGTCTGTCATAAGAATTAACCAATATATATAATCTCCAAATATAACATTATTACAGAAAGACCCAGCAATATAAGAATTCAATATACAATAATATACATATTAAAAGCTTATTCTTTAAGATGATGGTGATGTGCACTGCATCAAATACATAACCAGGATAACGCAATCCTCAACTACAAATTAAATGTTATATTCATAGAATATTCTGACACTCAGCTCTTAAAAGCTAGCATTGTATATATCTAAATTACCAAAGCAATACCATGCCTAAAGCACTATTCGCTAGTGCAAATTCCACATAGATAATGAACAGTATCTAGATTCAGGGGCTAGCTCTCACCTTACGTTGAATACACATTACTCAGTCATACACAACAACATCATGGAAAATTTCAAGTAACTGTTGGCAATAGGCAAACACTTTCCAAAGGCCAAGGCCAAGGCATTCTGCCAACACCTCATCATATTCATCATATTCCAAAGTAAGCTCATAATCTCCGCTTTGTTCATCATCTTACTACCATTTATTTCCTTAGACAAAAATGGTAGCACATTAAGGATTCAAAAAGCATTCGAACAATTTTCTTAGGACCATGTCTTAATGGATTATACCATATTTTCGCCAATTCACAACCTGCTCAACAATCCAGAAAAGTTGCTTCATTCTCTCCTTTTGTTCTCCAATTATGTGCCATAAAAGACTTAGGCATACTCATTTTGCTACACCATCTAAATATGTATTTTTTCTTCTATTCCTCTATAAAATTCCTGCTTTTTAGCTAAACTTCATCAATAAACCTTTATCTTAAAAACCATAACGTGTACTCAACCTTTATAGGGCCATTCTCTTGTTTTGTTCTTACAATGTTATAAAGATTATGTGTCATTTATTGGTGATTTTTCTAATTTTAGTTGGCTGTATCCAACAAACTATAAATGCAAAACAGTAACAAAATTCACTCATTTCAAAGTGACAGTGGAACTACAATTTTCAACTCCCGCAAATTTTTTTGCTCTGATGGTGATGGTGATGGTGAATGCTCAAGCAAATTATTTCAAAATTTACTAACTTGTTAGGGTATCATACATTAATATAATAGTTCCTATACTGAAGCAGTAGCTTTTAGAAGTCGCATGACTCCGCAAGTCATAGAAATTTGCAGACTGCGGAATCAATCTTGTGATCGTGGGTTGTCGGGGGAGGGCACAGAGCTGCTTCGTTTTCTTCTTTTTCAACATATTTCTTTCGTTTTTGATTTCATTCATATTTTCTTATTCCTAATTAGAGTATTTTCTTTTGGGGAACTATTTATATATTTTGTTTTTTGTTTTGGAGAAATTAGTTTTTTTGGGCGTTTTTTGAGAGATTAAATTCTCTGATTTTTGCCCTGAAGAGTGTTATATCATTTTCGTTTTACAAGTGACATGTATGTATTTTATTAAAAAATCAGTGGTAGAATCTCCTCGCAGCTCTTATCTCATCGTTTCCTCATTTGAGCTGCTGCATTCAGCTAGGATAGCCACTGAACACACTGGATCTGCTATCCAACAATAAATTTGTTGCTTATCACCTTACAAATGTCACCGGCCACCCTTATCTTCCTTCTTGTACCCTTCCACAACTCTCTCCCCGCAACACCCGCTTCCTAAACATCATCTAGGAGCCTAAGCACGGTATCATCAAACCCTAAACTTTTAAGAATTTGTTATTCCTATGCCCAACCAAAAATTAACTTAACCTAAATAATTGATCAAATTAATATCCTAGCCACCCTAAACAAAAAATTTTTAAATCCAACATTCGGACCTCCACAAAAAAAATTAACCCGACACCTACTTGGAATTTTTAAATCCAAATCGGTAGTGGAATCACCTTCGACGAACCTTGATTTGCAATCCTACATCTAGCGAAAACCTAATCAGGAGAAAATGACACCATATCGCCGAGGATAAACCCCCAGCCAGGGATGTAAATGAGCAAAGTTTGAGTGAGGCCCGGGCTTGTTCATGTTTGGCTTGTTCAATTTTTATTTTGTTTGTGTCCTACTTGTGTTCAAAACAGATCGTGAATAGCCTATTTGTGTTCGACTCAATTCAAATTCATTTCTTTAAATTAAGCTCAAGATTTGATTTGAATTAAAAATTCAAATAATAATTTTTTATTTTAAAACATTTTCAAAGAAGGAAAATATAATAATATCTACTTTATATAATCGGGGTGAAGCTAAAACTTTTAATTTTTTTCAGCTTCATTTTTACATTTATAACGGATTGATAATCTCTTTCCTCTCGACGTCCCAATGTGGGGAAAAGATAATAATCTCTACTTCATATAATCGGTGTGAAGCTAAAACTTTTAATTTTTTTCAGCTTCATTTTTACATTTATAACGGAATGATAATCTCTTTCCTCTCGAAGTCCCAAATGCGGGACTAAACTTAATAAAGACTTTGGGGGTGGGATGAGGGATTATTAGAGAAATTTGAGGGGCATTTGGCATAGCCTTCAAGTGAATGGCGAGGCTCAAACAGGAAAAGTCTTACAGTGGATACCTAGGCATCTAGAGATCAGGACAAACGTATCAAGGGATGAAATGCTTTGAGGAGTTGAAATAAGCATGGATTTGGAGATGCCCGAATAAGCCAACCTTTCAAACAGTAGCTGAATGCATGGGTAGGCAAGAGACAACCTGACCAATTAAAACATCTTAGCAACCAGAGAAAAAAAAATGTAAACACGGTTCTCATAATAACGATGAATGAAATGGAGCAACCTAAATCGTGAAAATGAGATTGTGGAGAGCAATATAAGTGTCATGTTGCTAGGCAAAATGATGGATTGTTGCACCCAAAATGGCAAGAGTCTAATAGCCGAAAGAATCACTAGTTCACGCTCTAATCCGAATAGCATGGGACAAGTGGAATCTCGTTTGAATTAGCAATGATCACCTTGCAAGGCTAAATTCTCCCTGGTAATCGATAGCAAAGTAGTCCCATCAGGAAAATGTGAAAAGAACACCCATCACGGAGTGAAATAAAACACCAATCATCAATGCATGCGAGCCGGATGAGGGATTATTAGAGAAATCTGAAGAGCATTAGGCATAGCCTTCAAGTAAATGGCGAGGCTCAAACAGGAAAAGTCTTACGGTGGATACCTAGGCATCTAGAGATCAGGACAGACGTATCAAGGGATGAAATGCTTTGAGAAGTTGAAAATAAACATGGATTTGGAGATGCTCGAATAAGCCAACCTTTCAAACAGTAACTGAATCCATGGCTAAGCAAGAGACAACCTGACGAATTGAAACATCTTAGTAGCCAGAGGAAAAAAAATGCAAACACGGTTCTCATAATAACGATGAGTGATGGAGCCACCTAAATCGTGAAAATGAGATTGTGGGAGAGCAATACAAGTGTCATGTTGCTAGGCGAAACGATGGAGTATTGCACCCAAAAAGGCAAGGGTCTAATAGCTGAAAGAATCACTAGCTCACTCTCTAATCCGAGTAGCATGGGACAAGTGGAATCCCGTTTGAATTAGCAATGATCATCTTGCAAGGCTAGATACTCCCGGATAATCGATAGCAAGGTACTCCCATGAGGAAAATGTGAAAAGAATACCCATCACAGAGTGAAATAAAACACCAATCATCAATGCATGCTGCTCGCATATGAGGGATTATTAGAGAAATCTGAGGGGCATTTGGCATAGCCTTCTAGTGAATGGTGAGGCTCAAAAAGAAAAAGTCTTACGGTTGATAGCAATGATCACCTTGCAAGGGTAAATACTCCCGGGTAATCGATAGCAAGGTAGTCCCATGAGAAAAATGTGAAAAGAACACCTATCACGGAGTGAAATAAAACAACAATCATCAATGCATGCGAGTCGCAGATGAGGGATTATTAGAGAAATCTGAGGGGCATTTGGCATAGCCTTCATGTGAATGGCGAGGCTCAAACAGGAAAAGTCTTACGGTGGATATCTAGGCATCTAGAGATCAGGACAGACATATCAAGGGATGAAATGCTTTGAGGAGTTGAAAATAAACATGGATTTGGAGATGCCCGAATAAACCAACCTTTCGAACAGTAGCTGAATCCATGGCTAGGCAAGAGACAACCTGACGAATTGAAACATATTAGCAGCCAGAGGAAAAAAAATGCAAACACGGTTCTCATAATAATGATGAGTGAAATGGACCAACCTAATTCGTGAAAATGAGATTGTGGGAGAGCAATACAAGCGTTATGTTGACAGGCGAAACAATGCAGTGTTGCACCCAAAATGGCAAGAGTCCAATAGCCGAAAGAATCACTAGCTCATTGGGGTGTAAACGAACCAAACACGAACGAACAGAGCTTGTGTTTGTGTTCGGTTCGTTTGAAATTTAGTTTGTTTGAACTAAGTTGGTGTTCGAAATTGTTCGTGAAATTACTGTTCGTGTTCGTTTCTTAACGGACGAGCCAAACATGAGCTGTTCGTGAACGACGAGCCAATTTGACATCCCTAATATTAATATATATATAAATAATATATATATATTAATTATATAAATATATAATATCTATAAGAGTATATTACTAATATAGTATATTAATATTAATATTAATATTATTTTATTATATATTATAATTTATAAATTTTAATTATTTAAAATATCACAAATTTTTTATATATAATTATTTTAAATTATTTTATATTTTGAATAATAACGATTCAAACACGAACGAACACAACACTATTCGTGTTTGGTTCGTTTAATTAATCGAATGAAAAAAATTTGTTCACGTTAGTCTCATTTACTTATCGAACAAATCGAACGCGAACTCATTGACGAACCGAACACGAACAGTTCGCGAACAACGAGCTTTTTTTGATAGCCCTACTAGCTCACGCTCTAATCCGAGTAGCATGGGACAACTGGAATCCTGTTTGAATTAGCAATGATTACCTTGCAAGGCTAAATACTCCCGAGAATCGATAGCAAAGTAGTCTCATGAGGAAAATGTGAAAAAAACACCCATCACAGAGTGAAATAAAACACTAATCATCAATGCATGCGAGCCACAAATGAGGGATTATTAGAGAAATCTGAGGGGTATTTGGCATAGCCTTCAAGTGAATGGCGAGACTCAAACAGGAGAAGTCTTACAGTGGATACCTAGGCATCTAGAGATCAGGACAGAAGTATCAAGGGATGAAATGCTTTGAGGAGTTGAAAATAAGCATGGATTCAGAGATGCCCGAATAAGCCAACCTTTCGAACAGTAGCTGAATCCATGGCTAGGTAAAAGACAACCTGACGAATTGAAACGTCTTAGTAGCCAGAGGAAAAAAAATGCAAACACGGTTCTCATAATAACGATGAGTGAAATGGAGCAACCTAAATCGTGAAAATGATATCGTGGGAGAACAATACAAGCGTCATGTTGCTAGGTGAAATGATGGAGTGTTGCACTCAAAATGGCAAGAGTCTAATAGCCGAAAGAATCACTAGCTCACGCTCTAATTCGAGTAGCATGAGACAAGTGGAATCCCGTTTGAATTAGCAATGATCACCTTGCAAGGCTAAATACTCTCGGGTAATCGATGGCAAAGTAGTCCCATGAGGAAAATGTGAAAAGAGCACCCATCAAGGAGTGAAATAGAACATGAAACTATGAGCTCCCAACCAGTGGGAGGAGAATGTGGTCTTTGACCACATGCTTAGGCCGGAACTTATCGGCAGTGGCATGGTTAAGGGAATCCACTATAGTCATAGCAAAAGAGAGTTCATAGGGTGATTGACATTGGTTATGAATCTAAACCTGGATGATCTATCCATGACCAGGATGAAGCTTGGGTAAAAGTTTAAATGGAGGTTCTAACTGACTTATGTTGAAGAATCAATGAATGAGTGGTGGTTAGGAGTGAAATGTCACTCGAATCTAAAGCTAGTTGGTTCTCCCTTAAATGAGTTGAGGCAAACTATTGACTGGACATATCGGGATAAAGTACTGTTTCGTTGCGGGCCGCGAGAGATGTACCAAATCGAGGCAAACTCTGAATAATAAATGGTTTTACAACTTCTTACCCTGAAAAAGCAAGCTCAGCATCTCAAGCAAAATTGTCATATAATCTGGTTTTCGCTGTGTGGTTAGTTATAGTGTTGAGTTATTATTTTAATAATGAGAGTCTAACTGAAATAACAAGAAATGCGATGATTTGAAGCATGAGAAGGCCCGCTGATTATTTAAACTGAAAATAACAGCAGACAAGGATAGATCAACTCACAACGGCGTCAATCAATCAGCTTGGGAACCCTACGCCTGTGCACATAACCCATTGGTAAATCCCTTACCTCCACCAAAGAAGGGTTCGTTCGATTCCTACAGAAAAACAAGGCGAAATATTACACCAACATAACATTCCACCCATACAGTAACAAATATATAAATCTATACAAAATGCACACAATAATCGGAAAAGAAAATCAAATAACCCGTACTTCAGAAACCCATTCCAAGAAATAGATTCAAGTTTCCACATAATATAGAAAATAAAGTCCAAACTCTAAGAAATTTAGGGTTAATACACCTCACACTCCGCATTTCCAAAACCTAAATGCAGTCGCAACAAACAAGCATTGATCTCCTGTCACCATGAATACTAATACAATGACATAACAAGAACCGAGACTTCCTTTGATTTCGGTTCCTCCACCCTACAAAGAGCAGCGTAAACAACAGCACTCGCAGATATCTTCATTGATGGTTAGCAAAGATGGAAGGAAGATAAATTGACAACATCCATCGCTAGCTGCTTTCGACTCGCCATGTCACGAGAGATGGATGAGGGGCAATGCGGGTTTCCAACTCGCTCCCCAAATAATTTTCTTCAGGAGCCATATCACAGCAATATATTATATATATCAAGTTCAATTGCATAGATACCATTGCATTCCTGTGTATTTACATATCTATCACCTAAATTTTTTTTTTATTTTTATCCCTCTATTTTTTTTCTATCTCACAAAAATATCATTATTTTAATATTTAAAAAGTGAAATATTTATTTAATGCCAAAGTAATATGTAGGTAAAGATATAGCAAGTACATATATTACATATATGATATCGATTTGGTTTCACGAATCTTCCATTTAATTTTTATTTTTACTGTTTTTAGATTTGTTCGATTAAATGAATATTAAAACATAAATAAAAATCGAAAATGAAAAATAAAATATTGAGATTTCAATTCAATTTTCTTGTTTTTGACCGAATAATGCAGTTCTAAACACAGAGATATGGGTTTTAAAAGATGTGTTTCAAGTTTTAAAAGTTAATTATAATAATGTTTTTGTTGTAATATGAAAGATTTGAGTGTTATGAATATAACAGAATAAAAAAATTTAGATATTAGATATGTAAACACGTAGATTTTGTGTGGTATGTATGTAAATGACCCAATTTAGAAAGATTTATGAAACTTTTTTCTTTGCATCAAAATAGAATAAAAAAAAAACTTTGTAAAATAATAAAATTAGACAAATGTCCGCTTGTTATTGCATAAAAAATACAATTATTATTATTTTTTTTTGGAGAAGTTTATAATAATCAATTTATCGTATCACTGTCCGTGGAAAAATTATTGCATACATATATCGTATGCAGAGATGCATGCGGTGTCTGATTCTGACCGTAGATCACGGTGATCTATGGTCAGGATGTATTTCGGTGGGTCATACTTTAAATATTTTTTTTCAAAAAAATTCTGATTGCATCATGACTGTATATCACGGTAATCTACAGTCAAGATCGAACATCACATACATCTCTGCATGCGATATGTGTAGACAATACTTTTTCCTGTTCGAGGGTTGTTGGACCTCAACTAAATTATGAAACAAAAATCCTAAATTAAACTGCATAAATAACATAATTCATTAAATTATCACAGAAATAACAGTCCTATTTATATTCAGGTCTGAAATCCCATGTTTCTCCCTCTTACGTGCTTCCAACCTTCCTCCTCCCCTACAATTGCGGCCAAACGCCAAACTCATCTGTAACAGGTAACGCCGAGCCGATCTCTCATCCCCATTGTCCATCCTACCATCTCCATGGCTTCTCCCTCCCTTCTCTTCTTCATCTAGCCCCTCGCCGCGCGCCCCCACCATGATCGGAGGGGAGAAACATGGGCCAGCATCGGGCATCCACCTGACGCCCATTTTCTCCCTCTTCCTCCTCCTCCTCCTCCACCTTCCTCTCTCCCTCACCTCCAACAACCCTAAAAATCCCACCTTTACCCCTTCCGACATCTACCTCCTCGACTGCGGCGCCCCTAAAAGCCTCCAACTTTCCGACGGCCGCACCTTCCGCTCAGAGCCTCAATCCTCCTCCTTCCTCTCCACCGACGAGGACATCCGCCTCTCATCCACCTCTCCCATCCCTTCCCTCTCCCCTCTCTACCAAACCGCACGCGTCTTCTCCTCAACCTCCAGCTACTCCTTTTTCATCACCAAACTCGGTCTCCATTTCATCCGCCTACACTTCTTCCCCTTCCCTTCCCCTTCCTACAACCTCTCCTCCGCCATCTTCACCGTCAACACCGAAGATTTCGTCCTCCTTCGCGACTTCTCCGTACCATCCCCTGCCTCCCCTGTTCTCAAAGAATACCTCATCAACGTCGACAACGAACGCCTTTCCCTCACTTTCAAACCCCAAAAAGGTTCCTTTGCCTTCCTCAACGCCGTCGAAGTTGTCTCCGCGCCGGAATCTCTCATCCCCAACTCCGCCGCTAGCATCAGTCCCCAAGAGCAGTTCAGCGGGATTAACAACTATGCGCTTGAGGTCATCAGTCGAATTAACGTCGGCGGGGAGAAGATTTCATCGGAGAATGACACGTTGTCGAGAGAATGGCTTCCGGATTCATTTCTGAAGCCGCCGGAGACGGCGGAGAAGGTGGCCATAGCGCCGGAGAAGGTTAAGTATCCCGAAGATGGCACGGTGACGCAGCTTATTGCGCCGAGAAGCGTTTACGCGACGGCAGATAGCATGAGGGATGCGAATGTATCAGAGCCGATGTTTAATATAACGTGGGAGATTCCGGCGGACGGCGGCGGATATTCGTACCTCGTTCGACTCCATTTCTGTGACATTGTTAGCAGGAGTCTTAATACGCTATACTTCAACGTTTTCATTAACAGGATGCTGGCTATTCCCAACCTCGATCTTTCATCTCTAACAGGTATTACAACAATACCAATTACTTTTTTTTTTTAATGATGCAAATTTTATTGAAGTTCTGCTATTGTGAGTCAAGCATAATATAATATATTTGATTCAACATTAATATATTGACAATCCTCCCTTTTTTAAAGGGAGATTTACAGTACCTACCATACAATTCCTAAGTTTAAATACATCAACCACCTAAACTTAACTTCAATTTTTAACTTACAAACCATCCTAGCTGTGCTGAAAACACAGGAATCAGGTCGGTTTGTATGTCAAAATTAAAGTTTGGGCTGTTGATCTGTCAGAATTGGGTAAAAACTATTTCAGAAGAGACCTATGCGTTAGATCGCTTGTTGTGCAAATATCTAAATTTGGACTTTAAGGTTGATTCAAGTTTTAGTCCTTGATCTTATTCATTATAGACGTTCATTGCACCGAAGATAATTATATATTGTGGATGAAGCTCAAATAGTATAGGAGAGAAACTAAATTTAAGTTGGATTTTAACTAAAGGGTTTTTTGGTTTGCTGAAAAAGGAATGTGGTGTAAAAAGATTGCAGGATACTTTGATTGTAGTGTATTCTAAAAATGTAGAAATTGTTTGATTGTTTGTGAAGTAAATAGAGTGAAATTATTTTTTGTTTGTTTAGATTTCAGAAAAGTCTGACTAAATTTCAGCAAAGAGAATGCCAACTAAATTTAAAAGAGACAATTTTGAGAAATATAGAGATGTTATTAGAATGTTTGGAGGAACTTTTTGTGTGAGACTTTGATGAAACAAAATTTTTACCAAAATGTTTGACATTACATTTGTTCTTATTTGATTAAAACTCTATATTTATAAGGAATAAATAGTATTGCATTATATAATTGACTACATGGTAAGATTATATCGATTGAACTTGATTTGTTACTTATATGGCAGATGAGTTGGACTTATATAATCTATGCTATTTAAGAATTATTTGGCCTGTGCTTCCAAGTTCTTATAGTAGAACTTCGTTAGTTGACTGTACAATGAGATTATTGTTATATCCTAAATTGTTCTTGGACTCACACAATCTAGATAAGGGTGATCGAGAGAAAGAAAAGAGTAAGAGAGAAAGACAAAAAAAATTGATTAACAAAGAGTGTATAGAGAGAAAAGCTCTGGAATTTTATTACTCAAAGGACATCGATTACAAAGAGTGTATCATTAGGTATATCTGATTGAGTCTCCATTGTCTCAAACTTTATCTTTTATTTGTAGGTTTGCATTGATCCTGGCTATACAATATAATGGGCTACATGAAAATAAAAGATAAAAATACATGAATGCCATAACAACTCCTTTGGCCTTATAGAGGACACTTATCAAGTGAGTTTTCATGTTAAGAGTTATAAAATTGACAAGCTGTTGAACCAAGGAGCCATGAGTATAGTTAACAATGTAGCAAATAGTAATTGTAAAAGCAAATAATATTTCATGTAATAAGAAAAAAATAATACAAGTAAAATTCTACAGTAAGGCCTTACTATACAAAATTTGATGGAGAATTTATTCACTAGAGACAGAGAGAACTGTTGCACTTTTGTAGGAGTATTATAGTATGATAACACATAATCAAAGGTAGTTAAAAAATAAAGGATGAAAGTGCAATATGTAGTTATAGAACGATAAGGCAGATGATGCCACCTGAGATGCAAATGGAAGGGGAGAATATAGCAACCAAAATTAATGATTTAAAATTTCCCCTTTAAGCTGATGATTCGAACGAATTGCCAATTGGTCACGAAGAAAGGAGAATCGAGAGATAGAGTGAACCTTAGTAAAATTCTCTACAACCTAACCTTGGCAAGTGATGTGATAATTAATAATTTCTTTTAATATGATACATACAATTCCGAATAAAGTGATATTCAACCTCAATATTGTGTCTAAGCATAAAAAAAATTAAGCTATTAGCGAGACTCAACGTGAAAAGATTATCACAATATAAATATGTCAGCTCAATGCGCTTGCTGAACTGCAATCATAAAGTATGTCAAATCGAGAGAGGTAGTAATGCAATGAGGTGGAGTAAAGATCTTCTTTGGTTTTAGTGTCACTATTTAAAACTTGATAACTATATGATAAGTAATGTGTATGGAGGAGGTGAAGATGCTGTAGAAATAGGCATAGGCATTGAGGGGATGATATCCAGGAAAGAGTAATAAGAATGTTGAGGACCACATAACTGAGTGGAAGAATGAGAAAGTAGAGAGATAGCTGATGGGTTGTGTAGCGATGAAATAAGAGCAAGTGGTGGATTGTAAGAGAGAGTGTAGGAAAAAATAAGGGAAGGATCCCACACATCAAAATGATGATCTCAGAGGGAACAAGATATCTTGAGATAGAAGTTGTAAAGAGTTTTATGTGACCTTTTGCTATATTGCAGAGATTACATGAAAAATTAGAAGAAGAAAAACATATTGTAGGCCTCAGTCTGCTAAAGTAGAAAGAATAGTATTGTGAGGATGTCCTAAACGACAATGCCAAGTAGGGGTGTTGTGTGGTGGAAGCCAACACATGTTGTTTGCAAGTTGAAGATTACAAACGTGGTCGAACAAGGTAAAGTCCATCATGACTGGTCCCAAGAAGAGGGCTTGATTTGTCTTCCACTCCTTTATAGATTAATCACTTCATCAAAGGAAAGGAAACAAGAGTTCTTTCAAGTTAAACGATGAACGAACATCAAATTATGTGAGATTTGTGGAGCGTGAAGAAGGGGGGATAAGCAAAACTTACAGTGAGAATTAGGTAGCCTTTGCCAATATGAGCAATTGTGAGCTTGATCACTCTCAACAATGACTTCTTGATTGCCATGATAAACTTATGTCAATAAAAATTATGTAAAAGCATTGATAATGTGTGAAGTAGCGCAAGAATCAAAATACCAGCTATTTGACAGTGATGAAGCATCAACCAGTAATGGATGACAAGTAGAATTGTGATTATATTGTAACTTTTTGCGATGCCAACATGTGGATGTTATATAACAGTTTGCCACATGATTGAATTCTTAAACAATTGTAGTCCATAAACAAGAATAAATTTTTTGAGCTCACTCACTGTCTCGGCCTCGCAGGTGGGAACCTCGCCATGGCCTACTACAAAGACTTTGTCGTCGCCGGAACCACTCTCATCTCCAGCAGCATCTCCCTCCAAATCAGCCCACCAGTGATGAATGACATCGGTTTTCCCAATGCCATACTCAACGGCATTGAGGTCATGAAGATGAGCAATAGCGCCGGCAGCCTTGACGGCCCATATTCCGTCGACGGCTCTTACCACAGCGATGGAGCCACCGGCAACTCAAAGGGAAAGGTCGTGGTAGCCATCTTCGGTTTCGCTATGGGAGCGACAGCATTGGCGCTGGTGACAGTTATGTTCCTTCGATGGCGGCGGCGGCCGGAGGATTGGAGGAAGAAGCATAGCTTCTCATCTTGGTTGTTGCCACTACATGTTGGCCATTCAGGCCGGCCGGGTTTTTTGAGAAAGTGGAGTGGGAAGGGGAGCTCCTCCTCTTCAAAGAATGGAAAGGGGTTTGGGTCGCGCAAGAGCAAGGGCGGGTATACAAGTTATCTCACAACGGGCGGGCTTGGCCTTGGGAGGTAATTTTTCAAACTTTTTTCTTTTTTTTTTCAATCTATTTTAGGAAATTATATATTTAAAACGGACTATTTACATACATGGCACCCAACATCTTGCTAATTACAAATCTAGCAACCTATTTCATCTAATTTTTTAAATTCTTGCTTGAATATCAAAATTCATGATAAAATCCCCACCATTATTTTTCATTTTTATCAAATCATTTGATAGTGGCACGTGCAAGTACATGAGTTAATTAGTTTAAAAATATCATATGGGTGCTAAATTTTGTAAATAACAATGTTTCGGACGCTATGCATGTAATTATCGCAAAAAATTTGATATTTATATTTTGTATCATAATCATATCAAAATGATAAAATATAGGGAAATTTACATATATATAGCATTCAAGGACTATGATTTTTTTTTATTGTAAAAATAACGTAATTTAAAATTTACTCACCAAATTTATTTTGGGAAATAAATAGTTTATTAAAAAGAAATGCTATTAAAATTTAAATTAAAGTATTATGATTAATCAATTGCTTTTTATAAAAATAATAATAAAATTGGTCCCACCAGATTCTTCACGTTCGCGGAGGTCCAGCAAGCCACCTGCAACTTCGACGACAAGAACGTGATTGGCGTGGGAGGCTTCGGAAAAGTCTATCTGGGCATCCTGGACGACGGCACCAAGCTGGCCGTTAAGCGCGGCAATCCTTCCTCCGATCAAGGAATCAATGAGTTCCATACGGAGATCGAGATGCTGTCCAAGCTCCGCCACCGCCACCTCGTCTCTCTCATCGGCTGCTGCGACGAGAACAATGAGATGATTCTTGTGTACGAGTACATGTCCAAGGGTCCGCTTCGCGATCATCTCTACCCTTCTTCTCCCTCCCTGATTCCACTTTCATGGAAGCAGCGCCTCGAGATCTGCATTGGCGCCGCCCGCGGCCTCCATTACCTCCACACCGGCGCTGCCCAGGTAAGCCAGCCGCCCAATTTCTGGTTTTTAGAGATGTGGAAGGAAAAAAAAAATTATTTGAATTATGTAGGGGGAAAAAAACTGAAAAAATATATGTAAAAGTGGCTTTGGATGAATGATATAAATATTTTATGTATTTAATTATATAACCATAACACATAAATATTTATATTTGTTTGCATAATATTTTTGTTTTTAAATAACATAACAAATAACACTAATATTAATTGATTTAAAATTAAAAATATATTTTTTCATGACATTTTTTTGTGTAATTTAAGTAGTATAATGAACTGTTGAGAATACGAAGTTTTTTTTTTCCACAGTAAACTTTTAAACGATAATTCAACGCTAAGCAAGAGAATCTGTGTCTTTAAACCCGAAATAGGTCAGCTCAGGAGATGGTCTCCTACTCAGTAGCGGTAAGATCCGCCAAGGGTAAGGCACAAATCTTCCTAGCAGCGAGTCTCGTTGGATACTCCGCAGAGACGATGACAAGATCTATTAGAGCTTACGAGAGGGAAGATTCGGTCGGGGCAGCAGACTGACTAGGCAGACGAGACACGGGCCCTGTAAAACTTGAGTCAAACAGCAAGCGAGTCACAGTTCACCCAACGAAGCAGGTCGACCCATCAGTCGATCGCCTGATCAAAGCGATAGATCCCGTAGAACCAACAAACCATATCTTTTGTCAAGACGACCGACTTATTTACACCAACCGATTACCCTTTCTTGACATAGACAAATTTCGTTCGCCCGACCGACGTGATCGACCACCCATCGGCTGACAGCATTCAAGCTCATAAATCATTATAAATCGTTATTTTTGTCAACATTATGACAACCATTAATTCAAATTATACACATTAATTCTATTTAGGAGCGGTTGTCATAATGGTTCTCACCTTCCTTAATTGTACTAATTAGAACCCTTTAAATAGGCGGTCCCAAGAAGAATAAAGACTGGCTTTTTCCTCTCTTTTTAAGTGGGGAAAGTTTTCGTGTTCTTACTCTCTCTCTCTCTCTCTCTCTCACTCACACACACACACACACTCTCTCTCTCTCACACCTCTTTCAATTCTGACTCTCGTGGCGTGCTCGCAAAAGGATAAGTTAGGATTCAACTTCTTTAAAGGTGGTGCGTTGAGCGTGAAGCATGCAACAGACGAGAAGTGGAAAGGACTACGAAGGAAACACTTTCTAAAGAGAAAAAAATACACATTGTGCCCAATAGAAATGCTACGCAATCGGACGTCCACACACAAGTCGAGAACCTACAAACCCAAATGAACTTCATGTGGAGCAATTCGAGGTCCTCCAATCAACAATCACCCAGATGAATGACCAGACACCTCGATTGGAAGCAGAACCTCAAGAGATCCATCCTTAAAGGGCCTCAGCAAAAAGACCGTCAGTTCCAGACAACCAGATCAACAACCAGCGGACAGAGGAGCAAGATGAGTCATAGCATGCTGACATAACCACATCTACACAGGCGAACATGCGATGGGAAGACCGGATGCGAGTGTATGTATGACCGCTTGCAAGAGGGGCTTTTACTCATCGAATCAAAGAGGCCTTACCTCCATCCAAGCTAAGGATCCCTTGCTTGGATTATTACTAAGGGATGACCAACCAGATCAATGACGTAGCATCGTTGGAGTCATCAGTTGACCTGCTCCAGATCAATGACCCCATAAATGTGTCGACTTTTCCAAACCACCCTAAAGGAGTCGACCCTTCGATTGTTCAATGATCTGCCTACTGAAACCATCCTAAGTTACTACAAATTTAAAAGTCTCTTCGTCTCACACTTCTCCAACGTACAAAAATGGAGGAAGGACTTAGACACCCGGATTGACTTCAAACAAGGAGAAAATGAGAGCCTACAGGCTTACATCACATGTTTCCAAAATGAGATGTTGGAAGTTAAGAGTCCTTAAACCTAATATAGCTGGAAAAGCTTTGAAACGAAGAGTCTGAAGCAAACGATTCATGTATTATCTAAACCTATTTAAACCTACTACTTTCACGGAGGTACTGGAGATGAAAAACGGGCACATACTCATCGAAGAAGACCTCTAGGGCTCCCCGAAGGATAAGCTGGAGTCACCTGACAATCCCTCAAATGGGCGGAAAGAACAGGGTGAATCACGGAAGGCGAAGGACAATTGATCCCTCACAGGTCACCAGAATGACAACAACTCTCGGTCTTGTGATCAACGGAGAAATGGTTGTGGGCATCTTGACCAAAACTGACATTCTAACCATATGTTTACTGGGAAATGCAAGGTTTGACACCACTCAACATGTCAATGACCGAGATGGTCCAAGCCATCCCAAGCATGGATATTTAAAATCGGCCCTACCACTGAAGGCGGCCCCGACCTTACGAGATTCGAAGAGATACTTCCAATACTATCGTGACCATGGTCACAACATAGAGGAATGTCATTATCTTTGAAATCTGATAGAGGAGCTCATCCACGCCGGAAATCTCAAATAGTTTATCACAGTCAGTGTGCACACATAGTGATATGTAAAGCTCCAACAGAAGAACCTGCAAAAAGGTTTGTTCGGTTGAGTGAGGTCCAATTAACAGGGATAATCCCGACTATGTTAGGGGGAGGACCAAACCATCTTGCTTGAAAAGAAATGTTTGGGAGAGGTATGCTCCGTCATCCCGTATAAACGTAACAATTTGCCAATTATCTTTATAGATATGGATCTCCCATCGAAGAGGAACCCCTACAATGAAGTGATCGTCGTCGCGATGCTAATCAACAACTACTAGTTGTGTAATATTCTTGTTGATACATGGAGTTTAGTCAATATTCTGTTCAATACGATGTTTGATAAGATCAACCTGAAGATCAATCGGTTGAAAACTCTGGCGGGTCCATTGTTCGGATTCTCCTGGGAAAGGAAGGAGCTGGCCCACATCGCCCCTAGTCATTTCTTGGGGGGAACCAAGAAAGCAATACAACACAAAGGATTTTCTTATGGTGGAATCTCTATCGATTGCAACACTATCAATGGAGGCCACTCCTGAACACCTATCAGGCGATCATTTCCACCTACCATGTGGTCGTAAAGTTTATGAGCGATGGAGAGGGTATCACTGTCCGGGGGAACTTTGAGCAATCTAGAAGCTGTTATTTTCGAGTGGTCTCGAATGTTGATCACGTACCACTTGATATCCAGATGTAGAGGGAGGGGGCTCTCGAAAACAGTGAGACCGTCCTCCAAGTACCTTTGTCTAACAAAGAACCTGATGAGATCTTCTTAATTAGCAAACTTTTCGATTCAAGGCTTAGGTACCGGTTGATACAAACACTTCGGGAGCATCAAAAAGTGTTTACTTGGACTGCAGTGGAGATGCCCGACGTTTCAATCAACATAGCATCCCACAAGCTAAACATCAACCCCTACAATTGACCGGTCAAGCAAAAAAATTGGCCGACTGCCAGAACTTTGGCTGAACCAATAACGGCAGAGATGCAGAAGCTGTTTGACGTTGACTATATTTGCAAAGTACAATACCCAATTTGGCTCCCAAACGTCGTGATGGTCAAGAAAACCAATTATAAGTATTGGATGTGCGCCAACTTCACCAATTTCAACGCTGCTTGCTCGGATGATACCTACCCCCTGCCGAAGATTGACACCATTATGGACACAATGGCCGGATACTCGGTAATGAATTCCTTTGAGGCATACTCTGACTGCCATCAAATAAAAATGCACCTGATAAACGCGGAAAAACGACATTTATTACCGCACAAGAGATATTTTATTTTAATGTAATGCCCTTCGGGCTTAAGAACACTGGGGCGACCAATCAGTGCCACATGGATGTAATTTTTTCTAATAAAAAAGGAAAAGATATTGAGGTGTACGTTAACGATGTTCTACTTAAGAGTAAGACAATCAAACAACAAATCAATGACCTGAAAGAGAAATTCGAAACACCAAAAAAATTCAATATGGGATTGAACCCCTCCAAGCGCACATTCCGGGCGTCAAACGACAAGTTTCTCGGCTCCCTGTTGACTCCCGATAGATTAAAATCCAACTCAGAAAAATAGAGTAATCCTAGACATGCTGCCCCCTGCAGAGTACCAAGGAGGTCCAGAGATTAACCGGGCGAATCGTCGGGCTTAGTCGTTTCATCCCAAAGTCAGCCAACATGTGTGCAGTGTTCTTCAAGATGCTAAGGAAAAAATCAATGTTTCAAATGGATGACCAAATTTAAGGTGTTCAAAAACTTGAAAAGTTCCTTATTGTTACCCCCACTGCTCCAAAGCCCGAAGCCAGCAAAAAAGAGTTGTCACTATAACTCGGAGTCAGACAAGAGGTGGGAAAACAATATCCAGTCTACTGCACGAGCCGAGTGCTTCATGGCGTCGAAGTCAGGCACTCGATTATGGAAAAACTAACTTTCACTTTGATTAATTTTGCTCGTAGGCTTCAATCATATTTTTGTATGCATCTGATTCGATTTATCATAGACCATCCGTTGAAATACGTGCTCACACAACCAGAGCACTCTGAACGACTGCTAAAGTGGGTGATAGAGCTCAACAAATTCAACATCATCTACGTTCCACAGACGACAGTCAAAGTTAAAGCAACCGTCGACTTGCTGGCTAATTTTTTCGTGACAGAGGAGTAAGAAGGAATTTTCACCAACAATAGGACGTCGATGGAACCCCCAAGCAGGCAACAATGGGGCTGGGGTTGGCTCTGAGCAGAGAACATCTTTGTCAGTCTATCTCGGTAGAGTTCGAGCTCGACGTCACAAACAACTAGGCAGAGTATGAAGCGCTGATTGTCGGGCTTCACCTAGTCTCTTGGCTCTGAGGTCTCGCGGAATCAACCTACCGGACATCTTGTTAAGACGAGAGACCTTATTTACACCAACTGATTATCCTCTCTTGACAGAGATAGATTTTGGTCTGCTGACCGACACGATCGGCCTCGCGCTGGTCGACCGACACGATCGGTCTTTCGCCGGCCGATAACATTTAAGGTCATAAATCATTGTAAATCATTATTTTTGTCAACATTATGACAATCATTAATTCAAATTATACGTATTGATTATATTTAGTAGCGATTGTCATAACAGTTCCCACCTCTTTTAATTGTACTAATTAGAATTTTTTAAACAGGTAGTCCAAATAGGAACAAAGATAGGCTCTCCTCTTTTTTTGAGTGGGGAAAATTTTCGTGTGTTCCATCTCTCCCTCCTCTTTTAATTATGACTTAGAGTGTGTTTGTAAAAAAACAAGTTAGGATTCAACAATTAATATATATATTATAAAAGAATGGCCAGAGGCCAAGATAGGAGCCCTTAGTCACCCTCAATGAGCCTAAACCCTCGATCCCGCGTTGCAATGCTGATGCACTCAGACGGGCTTAAAGCCATGACCCCAGGGAACTCACGAACCAAAGAGGCACAAGTTAATTATCGGTAGATAGAAAATATAAAATGATTTTAAATATTAATTATACTTATTTTATTATGTAACACTCAAATTAATATTTAAACTACATTCATAAAAAAATATAATTAATATTTATTCATCTAGAATGATGTAGACACGCATATGTTTTAACATTATTTATAGGTTATGAACCTATTAGTGGCAATCATGTGGGAAAAATTATGACGTGCATGGTCCATAAATTTACTTACACTATTATATATACATATTGTACATACATCCATTCTGTAAGTAATACCTGCTACTCAGCCTCCTACTCTCTCAGGGCATCATCCACCGAGACGTGAAGACCACCAACATCCTCCTGGACGAAAACCTCGTCGCCAAAATGTCAGACTTCGGCCTCTCCAAAGCCGGCCCTTCCTCCCTCGACCAAACCCACGTCAGCACCGCCGTCAAAGGCAGCTTCGGCTATCTCGACCCCGAGTATTTCCGGCGGCAGCAGCTCACCGATAAGTCCGACGTCTATTCCTTCGGCGTGGTGATGTTCGAGGTGCTCTGCGCGAGACCGGCGATCAATCCGGCGCTGCCCAGAGATCAGGTGAACTTAGCCGAATGGGCTCTGCACTGTCATAGAAAGGGAAAGGTTCAGATGATCATGGACCCGCATTTGGTCGGCCGCGTCGGGCCGCCGTCGTTGAACAAGTTCGTTGAGGCGGCGGAGAAGTGCCTGGCGGATTCCGGCGTTGATCGGCCGACGATGGGGGATGTGCTGTGGAACCTCGAGTACGCGTTGCAGTTACAGGTAGTTTGACTCTACTTAATCAATTAATTTAGTGTATATTTTTAAAATCATTTTTGATAAAAATTGTATTTGTAATCTCTAATGTTGAGATTTTTATAGTTATGTGGGAGGATAAATTCATTTTTTGCCTCTGTTGAAATATCATTTTTGTCTCTTTTGAAATATCACTTTGCTCTTTGTTGTCTTAATCCCTCGTACATTGGATCTATGTCATTGGGTGATAAGTTGGTAGTCAGTTATGTTGTCAGTCGTAAGATCTTTCTGACCCTGATTCGATCCCTACGAAATGGACAGCACGTAGAGGGAGCAGTATTTTCAAATACCACTTTAGAGATATATATATATAACTCTTTTCATGAATATCATACTTAATTTTGGTTTCTTGCGCGCGGCTACAGGAAGCGTGGACGGGGCAGGCGAACGAGGACGACGACCGATCTAACATCGTCAACGCCGGCGAAATCCAATTACAGCAGCTCGACGACCGACAAAGAATGGAAAGAGAGTTTGAAGATGAAGTTATCGCCGGCGATTCCTCCACCACGACGGGGCCGCCGCCACTCTTCCAGGGGAGGTGAATGAAAGAGCACCACGAATCTGTGATGAAAGAAAAAAAAAATGATGCCTTTTTTATAATCTGCATCTAGTCTTTTGCATTGTAAAAAAGATGAGAATTTTATTATGTGGTGAGAAGTGAAAGCTATTGACATTTGATTTTTTTTTTTTTTTATCATTTTGATATTTATATTGAGTTAGGATATTGTATTCTTATGTAATGATATGAACAAAAGATTTTAGGAAAATTTATTTAAATTATTTCTTTATTGATAATTTCTTTTGTATTTTATATTTTATTAAGACAAGCATTAAATTATAAGGCAGACAATTGCAATTTTTTGGAGTGTTTCCTAATTAGCCCTCTTGCATAATGCATATTGTTTTTAAAATTGATGGGATTTGACTCAAAATGGCTTAAAAGGGTTCAAATGAGTCAAATGCTCAAATTGATTCAATTGTATCAATCAAAGTTCAATATGCTCCTAAGGGAACTTTTTTTCTTAAAAGGAATTTTAAGATAAGCTTAATTGATCCTTAGCGGGCCTTCTGGTCAAGGGGTTTGACTGGATCTTTAGATGAGCTTGGATGGGTCCACACCTTATGCTGAGATCATTAGCTTCATTTGAAGCCAACTGGGACCAAGTTTTATTTGGATAAGCTTTGATTAAATGGGCCCTTAGTGGGTCATTTATTAAATTTAGTTGAGCAAAAGATCTGAGGCCTTAATTTGAGCAAAAAATGATGTCCAGTGGTTTCTACATATGTTATCGTCATAAGTTAAAATTTAGAGAAAATGAGATAGTTGACTTTTGGGTGGAACCCACAAGTCAATCGGGTTGATTTGGCCAATAGAGTTGATCAAGCCTCCTAGGTTCAAGGAATAGCTTAGGGAAGGGTTTAAAGTTACTAGGGAAGGTCTTAATTAAGCATTTGACTTAATTTTGAGTTATTTAGGTCTAGAGGTCCTATATAATATTTGAGGGTTGACATGAATCTAATTAAGTTTGGACTGGATTTAAGTTTGCTTGATTGTAACATGAACTATCCATTAGACTACGAATTGCATTACTTGAAATGTTAGGTTTAAGTTTGGGCTAGTTTTTCACCAAGGCCAAATGAAGTCACCAACAGAAGAACTATGACAAAATTATAAGTTTGCAAGTGAAAGTTAAGAATTTGATTGGTAATGTCTCCATCGCTAAAAGTAACGTCGACACCACTGTATCAATATATCCATCCAATAATGAGGAGTGAGAAAGAGTGATTATACATGCGTGCTTGTTGAGGCTATAAGTACATAGTTGGGATTTAGGCAGTGCTAGCAATGAAGGACAATGTGATCTTATTTGCTGCAAATTTGGTAGGGAATAGAGTTGCATAATGTCATGCTCCAATTTGGTTGGGATAGAAGAGTCAGGCGTCAAGTGTGTTTGTAGGTGTGATGACTCCTTCCATGTAATATAATGTTGTAGATGCCGCCACAATAACTCTAGAGTGCTTTGTGACGATTGAATGTGATAGTCTCTAATAATTTCATTGGAAATGTTGATTTCTTCACTGCAAAAGAAGCGAGTAAAATATTGTCTAGATTAATTAGTGCAATTTGCTTCTTCTTTTTTTTAAACAATAACAGTTTGCTTCTTATTTCTATTTTAAATGCTGGATTTGAGATAGGTAGACCATTAAATGTGTATCTTCAATGCCAATAGTAAAGCTAACAGTGGCGATGTTGTCAACTAGCATTTTGATCTGGTTGAGGTATTGGGTCATTGCATGATTTCTCTTAGAGATATCATGTTATTTATTTTTAAGCTCTTTTTTTTGGGGAACAATTTGTAGCTTGACATTTGCTTTCGTTCATGCTCCAAATGATTGAACACCAGTTCAAATTGAGCAAATATAAGCGGATTGATGTTGTCGTGATTGAGTGCAGTGCAACTACTAGGGTTTGGTTGATGACCATCCGTCCAGTGCTTGTCAATCCATCACCTTATTGGTTGGGCGATAGATGGCTCCATCAAGCAATCCATCGAAGCCAAATGCCTTGAATATTTTTTAGTATTTGGGATCTATGTATTGTATAGTTGACCCATCTAGATTAACAAAAAGCCTCAAGTCGTAGCGGTTAAGCCATAAGGCTTTGGCACCATGATATATAAATTGGTTTTGGTTTAAAAATAGCTCATCCTATATGAATGAATGTTAATGGTCTATTTTTCATCATTACTTCTCTTTCATTTATCATAAATCTTTATCTTTAAGAAGTCCATTAACTGCAAACTAAAACAGCTGATGTGCTAATGGATGGGCTTTTCATACTAACCTAGTTATAACATTTATAAATGTTCTGCCAAATAATAATAAGAAAAAGGACAGCATAAATAACAAGCATCAATACAAAATTAAGAACATAAACCCCATTATTTATCTCTACTGCGAGCCTGTATAAACATTTGTTGTCTTAATTGTTGACTTCTTCCTATAACTTCCAAGAGGCCAAGTTGTTCCTTTATAATCATAAATTATTACTAAATTCAGGTTGGAAAATACCATTGAATTTTTGTATCTTGACTTCTTTGGAAAAAAAATGAGGTGATTGCCACATGGAGAATGGACATGGTATCATCCTAATTTGATTCCAATCCCCAATTAATGACTGCAGAAGTTATGAGATCCAAATGGTTTCCAGCCAAGTCTGGAAGGCTGCTTCACTTGCCAAATGTAGCACTGAGAACATAACACAAATGCAGATTGATAGAAATACAAATAACAAGGAAGACAAATTATCTATTAACAACTTCTAATTACTTGATTATCATTTTTTTCTAGAAGTCCCTTATATATATATATATATATATATATATATATATATATATATATATATATATATATATATATATATATATATATATATATATATATATATANTATATATATATATATATATATATATATATATATATATATATATATATATATATATATATATATATATATATATATATATATATATATATGTAGAATTTTGATTTGTTCATAAATCATATCCAAAGAATAAAGCTTAAGAAAGAGGATAGAGGGAGAAGAGTAAAATTTAATGAACGATGACACATATTGTTTGTCTTTTCTGAGCTCTTGGACCTAAAATTTGGTATATGTTGTACATTAAATGATTACCTTATTTATGGGAGAGAGAGTACGATAAAATAATATTAGATTTCAGCTCTTATTTTAATGAGGGTTGTAGGTGATATTCTAAGTATTTTACCTGTATGAGTCTATTGCTCGGTTGTCATTTGAGCCGGTTGGCTAAGCTTGTTTGGTCTCGACTCGGCTGATCGGCTTGGATGAGTCGGTGCTGCCGGTCGCGACCGTGCATTAGGTTGGCAGGACTGAATCGATCGGCTAGGCTTTGTCGATCGGTTGATCTAGTCTAATTGTCGACCCCCGATCTCTGGATGAAGAGTTCCTGTCGTCGGAGGGAATCTAGTTATCGGGGAGAGAATGAATCACCACAACCCAATAAATAGCTCGTTCCTCAATGAGGAGAGCGTGTGGGATGACCATAAGACTCTATGATATTACCAATTTTGAGTCCCTTATGAGGAGCCTCGTTGACGCCCAAGGGACGGCTGGTGATGTTGAAGAACAAGATTCTTTTCTTCGGGTCAAATCCATAGGAAGGTGGATTGATGTCTTCAGTCGGCTTTCTTGCAATGATTAGCTCGAATATTTATTTGTCTCACTTTAGTCAGATTCCTTCATATTTGGATCGTTCGGTTGTTCTTTGTGTTCTCTGGCTTTTGCTCGGATGGCTTCGTCTGATTGGATAAGTCGGCCCTTTGTTCTTCTGTGAATGATTTTTTTTTTTTGCTCCGTCTCTTTCAAATCATTGGATCTCCTCGGGATCGATGCTAACACATTTTTCATGCACCATATATATATATAGGCAACCCATGAAGTTGGATCATGAACTAAAAACTCCTTCGATCTATATATTTCATAGATAAGAAAACTAACTAAATAATATTTAGAGAAACACATCCCACCAATTTGAAACAAAAATTCAATTTTGAAACAGGTAAAAATCTCCATCACTGCATCTGCTTTTGTTAAAAACTGTATCAATCTGTGATTTTGATTATTCCACGCGCCATTACATCTTTCATAAGCTTCAACCGTCCATGAAAAATTGGATTCTTCATCAAATGCAGCATTTTGATCAGCTTAAATCCCAATTCTTCTATAAAGTCTAGCAGCCAAATACCTTCTTCTTAGTTGCGTTTGTTGCAGCAATACATTCAGCTTCTCTTGCAGACAACACAATATTCTAAGTTATTATCAGTTCCACACTACTTAATTCACCTTCCAACATGATTTTTAATGGCAGCTTCTCTGAAGAGTTCATCTCCAAGAGAAAGAAGAATGGTGCTGTACGCTTTTAGCTGCATGTCCTTAGCCTACGCTTTATTTCGCATTGCAGCACATTCCAACATTTCGAACCAGCTGAGTTAAAACTCAATCGAACCAAATTTTTAACACAGGAACAGGAAGGACAATATAACAAATGCAGTGGAACACAGATCCAATGCATTCAAGGGATTTGCTTATCTATCAATCTTGTGAAATTATCAGGAAAAAAAAATCCGCAAAGGCACTGAAACACAGATCCAATGCATTTCCAAATAATCCAGCAAAGACATCCTCAAGAAAACCCTACAGAAAACCAAATCTTGCAAAAAAATTAACCGAGCCATAAAAGCAATCGAATCGAGCCATAAAACCAACCAGAGAAGATCGAGCCATAAAAAACCAACCAGAAAGCATAGCGGTACATAGATCTCACCAGAGGAACGATCAAAATCGATGTTACGAAGGAGAAGATTAGGGAAGGAGAGGATGAGGGAGAGTGCGAGAAGGGAAATCTCGCAAGGGCACGGGAGGAATTCAAGCCCTAAACACCAATCGTGAACGCTGAACGCACGCGGACCCTCGCGTTCGACTCCCTAGAACAAAATATATTACGTGATACTCGTCGTTTTGGTAACGCGCCCCAGACGTTTTTTTTCCAAACGGCACGGCGATGTTTTCAAAACGCCGCCTCACCAAAATAGTCTGCCCCAAACGGACCCTAAGTAAGCTGTTTAACATTTTTTTAAATACTTATAATTTCCTCTGAATATTTATAAAAATATACTTTTGTCCTTATTAATAATAATAATAATATCAAGACATGTAATTTCCCGTAGAAATAATGATTTTAATAAAGTTTTATTTTTGAAATTAATAATGTATTATCATACCATTATTAAAGAGTCATCAACTTCACCTTTAGAAGATCTTTCAAAATAAAAATAAAATAAAAAACGCAAAGCTTAAAGATATATATATCCATATACTTTTGATGACATTGGTTTATATGTTTATTTATATCTATGTTGCTCATCATTCCAATTGTATTTCATCATACTCACATATAAAATGTGCTTGAACATTGCTGTAATATTTGCATGATCAATTAAATCATTAGAGACATTATGACTAAAAGTGTAGATTATTCGTGTTATACAAAATATACAAATAAATATAATTATTTAATTATTTCAAGTCAAAATAAGTCGAATACGAAGTAACAAACCTTTGTTCCTGTTCGATTCATATATAAACCAGGTTAAATTAAAATATTTGTGTTCAGTTTGCTTCCATAAAAAAATAAATCGAACACGAGCTATTTAACGAGCCAAACATGAGTTATTCGTGAACGACAAACTTTTTTGACAATTGTAATAGGACATGCTTTGCATGGGTCTTTGAATAATTATTTAGAGGGGTTGTAGGTAGAAAGAACACAAGAGGATATATGAGAATACAACACATAACATCTTAACCTCGCTCCAGTTTCCAATGTTCACAAGCACACATTCGCTCTCTTTTGTCACCTTCCGATCTTATCTCAGGGGTGTGTCTATCAAACAAATTTGGATCCAAAATTATTATATTATTAAAAATATTTATTTATTTATTTATCAGTTTGATTTAGCTAAAAATTGATTAATTAATTAAATTAAGTTTAATGAGGTGATCATATGGCCTAATTTTTATGTGCGAACTCCTGACGTCGCTCTACGTGCCGAGGAGGTTATTCCTGAGTTATTTTCAATTTATTTCTGGATTATTTTCAATAATCCTAAAATAACTCATAAATAACCCGCGGTCTTTAATTTTGGGTATATTTCAGGATTATTGAAAATAACCCAGAAATAACATGAAAATAACTCATGAATAACCTCTGCGGCACGTAGAGCTATATCAGGAGTTCGCACAAAAAAATGTGCTCAATCGTATGACTTGAGCTCCACCGTATTTATTTACTAGTTTAACTCCAAATGTCGAGGAGTTACAAAAGCAACCGAAATAGAAGGCTGTTCTTCGATTCTGCCCTCCCTTGTGGAATCTTTTCCTTTATTACATTTGCATTATATATTGAAATAAGATAAATTGACATAGTAATTGAAAGTGTAATATTTTATCATGAGATTACTAATTTTGATCGTACATATTATCTTTTGGGCTCATTTTTTTTTAAAAAAAATAAGTAAATAAATAAAAAGAAGACTAAAATATCATGTATTATCTTGTGATTATATAAATGAATTTTAAAATGGAAATTTTTTTTATTCTTTTTTAATAATTAATTATTTGAATTCAAAAAATCATTCAATTGGTGAAAAGATAAATCACTTCGGGGAAAAAAGAAGCAAAAAAGTAGAATTGGACCTAAACAAAGTTAATAAATGCCATTTTAACTTTTTAAATTAAGGATGGTGTACTTTTGGTTATGCGAAAGTAATGCAGAAATAAAGAAATTTGCACAAACGACAATCAAACACAGATGATTTATGTGGTTTGACGTTGAATTGATCCTTCTACGTGCATAAGGAAGGAGATTCCACTAATACCGGATGGGGAGAAAGAAGGGGTTACAACTTCTGTAATTCTCAAATAGAAGAGAATCGGGGCATACAAGTAAATAAAGTGAAAAGATCAAATTACCCCTAATTACAAAAAGTCAAAAATACAATAACCTTCACCTCATCTCTTACTTCCAAATAAGTGAGAGATGACCAAATGAGCTCCAAACTCTAATTTAGCTGCATAAAAATGGTTGCCTATGTACCCCCCTCCCGAAGGGATCAAGTCTCGCGAATTTCTTCAAAGTGCCTGATTGGGCAATAAGTTTTGAGCTTGGATGTTCACCAAACTTTTGCAATATATGAACTTCTGGACTGATAGTACCTTCGTGAGCAAGTTTGTTAGATTATCCTTCATATATATCTTATTTAACAGAACATTATCGTCATCAATCAAGTCCCGAATAAAGTGGTACCTCACATCAGCATGCTTGGTATGAGCATAATGAATTGGATTTGTGGCCACAAATATTGCACTCAAATAGTCACATAACATCATTAGAGGCTTCTGATTAACACCCAAGTTATCCAATAGGCTATGCATCTATATCACCTCCTTCATCGTTTTCGTGACTGTCTTGTACTCAGTCTTCATAGTAGACAAAGCAACAGTAGCCTGAAGGCTCGACCTCCAACTAGTTAGACCTCCTACCAACGTCAATAAATAGCCAATTGTAGATCTTCCCTTATCTACATCAAACAAGATTACCCGATCAAGAATTCTACGAGCTCCACTCAACTCCTCATTTTAAAATGTTTGGACATTTGATTTTTTATCCTATCAACATCAATCTGACTAGCATATGTAATCAACATTATCAACCACATATATAAGCAAGTAAATGAACTCATTATTGTCCAACTTCTTGAAATATGCACAATGATCATACTAACTTCTGATGTACATTTTGTACCCACATGAACTAGTCAAATTTTTTATACCATTGTCGTGGTGACTACTTCAACCCTTAAAAAGACTTGTCTGGTTTGTAAATCAAGACTTTTGAAGCTCCACATTTAGGCAGTTGCAACACGTAGATCTCCTCTTGGAATTCTTCATCTATGAAAACAGTCCTTACATCGAGCTGTTCCAAGATCAGATCGTACTGTTCCACAAGTGCTAAGAGAACACTGATTGAGAGATGCTTGACCATTGGGGGGAACACCTCTTCATAATTAATGCCTTCTCATTGCATAGAGCGTTTTGCCATTAATCTTATCTTATACCACACAACAGTTCCAAGAGATATATCATTCTTTGCATACACTCATTTGCACTCGATCGATTTTCTTATCTGAGGAAGTTTCACTAACCTCCAAGTATCATTCTTTCAAAGAGTCTCCATCTTTTCATCCATCACTATTCTCCAAAAATCACAATCTGGGTTCTCCACCTATTCTTTGTAGTGACAAGAAGTTTCATCCACAATGGTTGAAAGTGCAAATTCAATGTGATCCTTCAACCAAGCTAGTTTTTGGACATTTTGGTGCTTGTTCATGCTCTTAGCAATAGATTCTTGACTGGAATCTCATACTCAGCATTTCTTCCACCTCATCCTAAGCACTATCAATAGATACTTCTTGAGCTGCAACTGGATTAGGTATCTGAGTCAGAGTGGGTGAACTATATCAGACAAATGAGGTTGCATCAAACTTAAACTTTTGTTATATATTTATGGCCCCAGTAGAACTCTTCCCGTGTTTTGAATCTTGACTTTTTAAGAAGTTTGTCTCGTGAATGTAACAACTCTGCTAATGACAATCTTCCTTACTGACTGATCATACAGCTTGATACCCTTGATTCCATGCCTTAAGCAAATGAAGACCGTCTTTTTTTGCTCATGATTCCAATTTATCATTATGCATGTGGTAATAATTTAGACACCCAAACACTCTCATGTGCTCATAATCTCTAGCAGGATGTCTTAACCACATCTTCCTTAGGGCCTTTTTCCAAATTGCTGCAAAAGACAGATGATGCACTGTGACAAACATAATATATGGCTGTTGACCTCACTTTTGGTTGAGGTCTAGAAATTTCTTTAGTAGCCTAGGTCTAGCTATAGGACTTTCCTATTGACTAGTCTTAGAAAATTAGAAAAGGTACCCCCATCATTAGAAA
>NEWO01000005.1:135312-205182 GCA_003013225.1 Phalaenopsis aphrodite
CGCTCTTTCATCTAAACTATGAAAATTATGGGGTCAGTTTGACTTCATCTTTTTCAAAAATAAAAATTTTTAAAACATCCTTCCGAAGCGGGCAACGGGATTTCAATTCCGATGACCGACAGCTTCTTACGGGCAAACCTCACACCAAAAATAGTGCCGACAATGGCTTCAGCCCAATAGACTTTATCCAATCTAATATTGAACAACATATTTAGAACTTTCACCATTAAATTCTGATTCATCCTCTCTGCCACCACACTCTTTTATGGTGTCTCTTAAATAGTGAAGTTGTGCTCTATCTAAACTATATAACACACTTGCAAGAACACATTATCTGATATGATGCACTAAATCTTCTTACCAGTCTGAATCTCAATAAAATTCTTTCAAATTATGAAAATCTTTAGTACCTCGCTTTTGCACTCATGGTGTACACCCAATATAATTGGAGTCATCATTAATAAAAGAGACAAAATATCTCCACACGCTGAATGATGTTGTCTTCGTCGGGCCCCAAAGATCAGTGTGAACAAACTCTAAAATATCTTTTGTATTGTGGATGACAATACCAAAAAAAATACACATCTTATTGCTAAATACACAATGTTCACAGAAATTAAGCTTGTAGGTGCTAACTCCTTCGATCAATCCTTGTTTTACCAAAGCTTAAAGTGAAGTCTTTCTAACATGAGCTAGCCACATATGCCAAAATGTAGTGGCATTAGAACAATCATAAGAAAAAACAGTCATTCTAATAATTGTATTGCTTTAAAAATGATAAGGGTTAGAATGACAAACTAACTTCATAAAAGTTAGTGCTCCATGACATATTCTCGAAATTATTGCCTTAATAACTATCCTGTAGCTCTTGAACTCTAAATCCCTAACTGACAAAAAAATTTTCCTGATATTTAGAATATTTTTTAATATCAATCAGCTTCCTCACAATACCATCATGCATCTTGATGAAAATACTCCCTACACCAATAATATGACAAGCTTGATCGTTGCACATAGTTGTTGCCCGCTATCCAGCATCTTGTACAAAACCAGCCTTGATGAGGACAAATGTGATGGGTGACACCTATGTCCAGAATCCAACATGAAACATTTGTAAACAAACAATGAGAAATTGCAAATAACGATACATCTGAATCCGCTTCTTCACTTCTTTCCGCAATAATATTGTCTTTCGCTTCGATGCAACTTTCTTTCTCTTCTCCTTCAGCTTCAAACAATATTTCTTATAATGACTAGTTTCTAAACAGAAAGCACACTAATTTTTTTCAAGACTATGCCCACAAGACATGCCTTGCTTTTGAGAAGTGTTGTCGCTGCCACCATTCTTTGCTAAATTCTTTTTCTTTTTCATCTCATATATTGTCACGTTGGAGTGTAAGTGTCTCGGCTGACTCTATCTTTATAAACTCCTTTTCCCTTCGATGGAACTTGTGATTCAACATCGTCGCAGTCACTTCGTCATAATTCAACATCTCATTCAGTTTTCGTAATCATAGGAGAATGAATTCAGCAGAAGCAGTGCATTCATTATCTTCATCTCCAACCACCTCATCCAAATTTAACAGATCTGCTAACAATTTTGTGATGTTATTTAAGTGCTCATCAATAGTAATATTTCATTTCATTTGAAATATGTAGAATAGACACTTCATATGGAGATGATTATCTCTGCTCTTTGTAAGATATTTGTTCTCCAGCATCCACCACAATTTCCTTACAAATGTCATCATCATCACCCCATATTTGATCTCCTAGGTTAAATAATTTTGGATCATTACATAAGCATTTTAGTTTGTCTTCAACCAATTTTTCTCTGACATCTCTCAAGGCATTTCCCTTTATCCAAAACTTCTTTAAATTCAAAAAACTCAACATATCCATTGCCTCACATCGCTCCATGCTAAAGTTCCATTTGCCGTCAAATTTCATCACATCGAATTTGACGAGATATTTAGCCATCCGATGAATCAACTTCTCCACCATAATTGTGATGTTGGAGAACTTTACATCGTGCTATCATTCATTGCTCTTAACTGTTGGATTCTCTTTCGCGAAAAAATTCTCCAGCTGATTATGTGAAAAAAAAAATGTTCACCTAAAAAAGAAATAAATTTCAGAAAATAAAAACTCCTTTTTTTTAACTTCCTTTTTACTTTTCCTAAATCCTCTTCCCCTGTGAAGAATTCCTTTTTTTTTCTTCTATTCCCCAAAACACTTTTCCTGAAGCTTTCTTGAAAAACTTTCTTTTAAAAATTTTCTTTCCCTGTTTCCGAAATTTCTCAACTCAAAGCATCTTTCCTTTTATGTCCTTTCCCGAAATCCTTCCCTGTTTCCACGCGAAGCTTCCGCAGGTGCCTGTTTCTCGTGAACCGCCTGTCGCCGCCAAACCCGCCGGAACTGTCGCCTATTGCCGCCAAACCAGACGAAAATGCCACCTTTTGCCGCCAAAATAGCCGCATTGCCGAATCTGACGCAATTTTCTGCAATCACTCGAACTCTGCGTCTAAGCCCTCCGAATCAACTGTTAAAATACATGCTGTCAAGGTTGAACCAGAAATCTAAACCTCTTATAACAATTAGTATGCGAAAACAATTCAGAAATGCAGAAATTCATATAATAACAATTAAACACAAATGATTTACATGGTTATATTGAATTAATTCACCTACCTCCATGGAGAGAGATTTCACTAGCGCGAGATGACATGATGTTACAACTTCTGCACTTCTCTCTCTAGCTCTGTCTGCTTCTGACATACAAATAAATAAAACCAAAAGAAAAAAATACCCCTACTTACGAAAAACCATAAACACAACACTTTCAAATCCTCTTTACATTCTCATTATCTTGTTATATTTTAAATAAGAATTTAAATAACTCTTTTTGATTTGTAAACATATTATACTTATACTCATTTGGGACATTAAAAGCATCTAAGTTTTAGGAAAAAAAAAAAAAGAAAAAGAAAACATGATCTCCATGTAATAATCTTGACCCATTTGCCTTTATGAGAAAACCTTAGCCTTTGGGAGAAGGACATTACTGGTAGCTACAGTGGCCTCCTCAACCTTTCAATGTTGATTTATATATCACTTGGATCAGTGTTAATTTCATCACCAATAATAAAACTAAATGGCTTCTCCAGACCATTTAATACTGTTTTGTCTACTACCCAAAGATTATGTCACCTTGATCTTTTAGAGAACTATCCCGGCTATTGAATTTGTTTTAGGACGTAGGGTATCATATTATTCGTGAGCTGATACAACATGTGAGAAATTATGTATTTATGAGAAACGTATAGAAGGTGATAGTGGATGTGTTGCTAGAGTTCATGTTCTTGCTTAGAGACAATACTCATTGGTAGAGAGAGTCATCCTGGACTTCATAAGAGGAAGTAAGATAAAAAAAATATAAAATTATATCCTTTACAGTGCCAAGTTTGTGAAAATATTATAACGTGGGTGTCAGACAACACCATAAATAAAGATGCACATATATACTCTTATGCCATGATGATCTTCTTCGGCGGCGAGTTTGCCTTGGGCTAGTTAGATCACTTATGCAGGTGGGCAAAATTCGACCATTTCGGCAGGTGGGCTCAATTCGATCACTTTGGCATGTGTGCTTGATTCGACCATTTTGATAGTTGGGCTTGGTGTGCTTCATGTGCTTCAGAGATCCTTAAAGTCTATTGATCTTTACGTCTTATTTATGCATAATCTTTTCTCAAATACCTATAGCCATAACTTGGTCGAACCAAGATGGTCCCTAAGACCTATGATCTTCTCTTTTTTCAATAAATCTGAATTACCCGCTTGTTTTGTTTATTTATTTTATTATGTATGAGTCACATTAGAATAGTTAAAATATGTTTATTTACTCGGCTTCTTACACTCAACAAGAAGAAAGAGGACCATATTTTAACATGGCAATATAATTAATGTGCAATGAAGACAAAAACTCATCATCATCAACTTTATACTAATCATTGGAACTTAAGGATGCTAAAGTCAGAATTGCTCTAAATCTGGTGACTTCTTGCCATTCTGATCACGCCAATTCATATAGCCAAAAAGATTCAGTCCATTATATATATATATATATATATATATATATATATATATATATATATATGAAAAGAAACATAGGACTTCTAAATCTCTTACATGAAAAACTCAATTGTGTTCTTTGGGCTTACTAAGCTTTGCTCTTTCCTAGAATGGTGAAGTAAATTATAAAGTACAACACTAGATTGATTACCTTTAGTTATTGTTGAGAAGCTTTGAGAAATTTTGAAAGGTGAAGATGGTGATCGAGAGATAATAATTGGATTATAGTGGTTTAGTGTTAGTAAATAAATAATAATCATAAAAAGATGATAATCATGTAACAACAAACATATAATAACAATCAAATAATGATGTATGAATGACGACAATCAGGTGATGGTATTGAGATGATAATAATTGCTAGCTTGTGCATTGATCTGTTGCTTCTCTTAGCTCTTAAATTGATTGAAATTTTGATAGCTTGTGAAATTATTCAATGCCAAATTTCCTATATGGCACCATGGTATCATCGACAGAGTGAGGCTTCTTTAAGAATGTAGCGTAGTGCTTGCTATAAATTGTTTATTTTGGATGAGCAAACTCATCTGGGTACTCAACTATATTTGCTTTTTTTAGAAGCAAATAGTAAAATCAAACAATATTTTTATATAAAAATTTACTAGGGTTTTCATGAAAAATGGGGAAAGCTAAATGAGCTTACTATCTTTTGCTTCACATTAAAGAATAAAATATATTAAAGTTTCTTAATGTTTTTAAATCAAGATATTTTTAACATTAATTGCAATACATCAATAAATATGTGAAAAGGAACAACTTACCCTATTATAGTTAAACTAATCATTATATATTTGATATAATGAAAGCTTACTTTTCTTCATAGTTGAAGGAGATGAGATTACAAAGTTGTGAGCATTTGCTCGATCTATTGCAATTCTATAGTAGTAGAGAGTGATCATAATAGTCAAATATGATAATTGAGTGATGATTAAAAGATGTTAGTTGGGAGACGATGATAATTAAGATATAATTATATAATGTCAATGTTTTGAAGATAATATACAGTAATCTCAATCAGATAATAGTAGTATAATGACAATCAAGTGACGATGGTTTAATAATGATATTTTTGAGATGATAGTCAAATAATAATGATCGAGTGTTTGTGGTTGTTAGTGGGGGTTGTCACCTTTGGCCATGCACACAACTCTAAAGCTTTTCAGATGTCAAAATTTTTTCTACTTTTAATCCTAATCCTTTTTTAAGTGGAGAATATGAGTCTATTTCTAAGTTTTGAAAGTGGCATTTTAATTGTTCCAAAAATATCCAATTAGATGGTAGGTGTTAAATATTTGATCATTGGCCTTTTATTTAGTATATAAACAGTGTCTTAATAATCTCTTAATTAAGTAATCCTAGACTTATTAGACTTTTCTCATCGAAATGCTTGATTTGGATACAAACACAGAAGATTCAAAGATCTTCTAACCACCCATTAATTAATACCCCAAAAAATTTAGAGCACATTTCAATTACTTGATTTGATTTAGTTAATCACATATATAATCACTATCAGTGTTATTAGCTTTCTCTTATTGAGACGTTTCATTTAATTATAAAATTTTTAAAATTAAAATTCATATAATTTTGAATTAAATTTTAAAATTCTTAGCTAAGTATGAATATACATATATGGATCATAGGAACTACTCTAAAAATTTATCACATGATTCGATTTTTTCTCTTTTTCAGATAAGGTGAGCCCAAAGAGTAATGCGTGTGGTTGAAACCTGTGACTATCATGTCACATGCTATTGCACACATGATTAGACTTGTTATAAATCATTTCATATTATATAAAGATTGTCGATACTTACGAGCAATGGATCCAACATATTAGACATATTTTGTCTAAAGGACCTTTAAAAATATATTATTTTTTGTCTTATTTTTAGAAATAAAAATCTTAATATAGTTTTGGCATTGAATAAATAAGGTTAACTTTATTGCAATTCAATAATGTAAAATTTCAAATTTACAGATATTTTGCTTACTTAGATGGCAATCGAATGGGGCTAAAATTCATAAATTACATTTCTAAACAATATATATATATATATATATATATATATATATGAGGAGTTGTTTTAGATAAATAAATTAATTTATAAATATATATAATTTTTTTTAATGATAAGAGAATCATTAATAAGCATGGAGGGTGACCTCTTGTCATATGTTAATCATATAACATAAACTTTTGACAGTCAAACATTCTTAAAGATAATAAAAATTAAATGCATACCACAGCATTAAAATGAAATTAAACATTGGAAAACTTTAGTCAACATGAATTTTGGTGACTGCAACACATAATAGGGGTGTTAATCAGGTTCGTGGGTCGGGTTTAGTTCTGATCTGAATTACTCCACCCTGGAACTGTTTCATCCAAATCTTGAATATTAAATAGGTTAGAAATTCGAACCCAAACAACATAGTAGTATTTGGGTCAATTATGAGTCAATTTTGGGATAAATTTGAGTAATTTTGGGTTGGTTGGAGTTGATTTTGGCTCAACAGTTCAAGTTCAGGTGAATTTTGAGTTAGCGGATCAGCCTAAACCCGACTTAAAAAATTAGTTGTGTTGAATTTTCTGACAACTTGGCTAGATTAATTAACTTAAAAAAAAAAGAGAAAGATTAGAACTATCATGGATACAGTGTAGAGGGAACCCGATCCTTAATCAAGATGATTAGCTCAAAATCACTGGATCTAATGTTAAATTTAGTCAAATATGATTAGAAGTTGATTCAATCCAATCAAAATAAATATAAAGTATAAGTTGTCAAAGTCAATTCAACTTGGATTAAAGCCAAAATTTTAAATCATATTGACTATATATATATATATATATATATATATATATATATATATATATATATATATATATATATATATATATATATATATATATATATATATATATATATATCAGGGTTATTGGGGAAATCCTTGGGAAACTTCGTAGGAGAGCTGGTTGTTGGAAGGAACAGTGCAATGAAGGACAAATGTTGCGACTAAATGGGTGGTTTGGTGTCCTTAGCTTTCAAAACTCTAATTACCAATGGCAATGGTTTAAGACCAAATCATACTCAAGGATTGGAGCTTTAAGGTCCATTTGTCTTTTTATAACCATCATGGCTCCTTATTTTAAATAATGTTTTAATTGTTTTCTCCTAGAACTATTATAATAATTTTGCAAAATCATACAAGTCAATTAAAATTCTTTGAGTCAAACTATTTTAAGTGTTTAATTTTGGTTAAAAACCATTCTTTTTAGTTGTTTATGAGATAATATTGGGATCTCTTACTTATTGTAAATACTTGAATGAGATTTATGAAAATATGATTTAATATTTTTTTTGAGGATATGTGATCTTTTATTGATTTTCAATGATTTAGTAAGTTTGTCTTGGAATCATTTGATTTGGAACTCATGCATTATTATTATTATTATTGATTATTAAAGGGATGGGTTTTGCATAAAGCAAAAAAGAAAAAGAAAAAGGAAGAAGAAGTATGAGATTAGACTATTCTCATCAGTAAAAGAGGGAGAGGCTTTAATGGTTTTTGCTCATTATGAGAGAAAGTAAAGCCAATGTTCAACATAGACAAAAAGAGTACCCTAATGACTGAGGAGAAAATCTATAGTAATTATTATTATTATTTGGGTATATCTTCAATATATCTTAGGAAAATATTGGCATGTTTTTTTCTATGTTCTTAGATTTTTCATCTCTATGGTCATGGATGAATGTTGCTCTCACCAAACTATATTTTTTATCCCTTATTTTTATTTTCTGATATGATTCTTCTTCTTTAAAGGCTTTATTTGTATGTTATCCTAACAAATATTATCGATGTTATTAACTATATTAAGACGCAAGCAATGGAGGATGAAGAAGTCAATATTATTAAATTTGATGATTAAGACTATAATAATTAAAAGATTAAAATTAAAAATTATCTTTATCAAATAAAAGTTTCAAAAAGAGTCTAGAGGATAAAATTATTATTTGTCAATCAACGAAATTGGGAGTTGGCGGACATCCATACATGATAAGTGTTTGGCAATTATTAAAAATGATATCCATGGCATTTTTCTTAAAAAAATCCTTTATGAGCATGATGGATGCATTATTTATTTTGTATGGAAATTCATATGATGACATTAATGTAAATCTTATGTATCCATTCTTCAGTATTATAACATCATGATAAGTATTAATGATGGATCGCATTTTAACTTGATTACTAGTCAAATGGGCTAAATAGACATTGGTTCTGATAAGGATGTTCATGGTTTGAGCTTACGTTTGTCACTGCTTGAAAGATGAAATATGACTGTAAGTTGTAATGTTAATCATTAGTGTTTATGGGAAAAAAACAAATTAAAGCTTAAGGACATCAAAAACTCATGCTTAATGAAGACATTTGATGTTGCAAGATAATTAAAGTTTCTCCATCCTCCAATTTAACTTTGATAAAAGAGAGAAAAATAGAAATAGCCTTGGTGGATGTTGAACCATGGAAAGCCAATGAAATACTATCGTAAAAAAGAAAGAAAAAAACATTACCAAGATCAAAATAATAAAAAAAAGAAGCATTTATGAATGTTTCCTCTTAGGACATTCAATATGCATTGATTCTTAATGTAAACATTTTAAATGAATTATGAAGATTAGATTGTGGTTGCATGCTTCCATTTTTCTTCTAATAAGAAACTAATGGCAAATTACACAACCCAAATAATATGAAGGTATTCTTATTGATGATGAACACATACATTTTATGAGCATTAATGATATATCATTAAAAAATATAAATAGAACCATCAATAAGTTACACAAAATGACACAACTTTGATCATCAAAGAAACCTAATCCGTATAGGTTAGCTTGTTAAGGAAAGACTCTACATTACTTTAATATTAGACACTTTGAAGGTTTCCCAATGAGCAATAGTTTAGCTTAATGCAACAAAGATTATTCCTCTCTACACAATTACAAGTACACAAATAATAAGACCTACCAAAGTTAGGCCATATGAGTAAGAAATGCTTTAAAATATTTCATTTCAAAGGTAGATTAACAGATATATGACCACTTAAAATGATGTATGTAAGTGCATGCATCATTTCCATAAAGAACACAAATAAAAATTCAACAGCTTAATTGCTAAACTATCTTACTTCATGATTTTATCCAACAATTATAAGAAAATTAATTAAATTAAATTTAAAAATTTATGTAAACATAATTTGAAAATAGGAGAGATCACCCTAAATTTATGACTTGCAATGCTTAATAAATAAAAGCTTGATCTAAATATCAATTTTTGGCTTACTCATATGTATTCCACAACTAATGCTTCCCTATCACTTCATTCACATAAGTTGACAAATTCAATGATATCAAAGTTAGAATTAAGTTAATTTACATATTTTAAATAGTAAATAATTTTCTAAATAAATTAATTCACCAAAAAAATAATAATACCTTTTTTTTCTTTTCTAATTTTTCAATACTCATGTAGAGGGTTTAGAAAATATATCAACTCAAACTTAAAGCTTAAGCTAGAATAACTAAATACCATCATTTTTTTATTTTTTCAATATCATCCCAATCAAAATTAGATAAAAAAAAAATACCAACCCAATATCTTTTTTATTTGGTATAACTACATACAGACCACTGAAACATTAATATTTATAAAATAACCATTCAGATAATCTTTTTGAACAGCCAAACAAATATATTTACGCATACCACAATCAAAATATTAAGATTTTAACAAAAATACGAGAAATTAGCTCGGAGTTTTACTGTCAGTTCTGATATAGCAGTAAAAAAAATTGAAAAATGGATGAAAGAGCATGATAAATTTCTAAATACCAAAGTTTCAAATGATCTCAATGTAAAAATACCCCTTTTTTTTTGCCAAAATAATAAATATCTCATATCCCTCCAATTGTTTTTCAAAGAAACCCCCATTTAAAAAAAATATTAACAACAACAACAATATAATAAATCAAGTAAATGTCATCTTCCCCCCTCCCCACTCCCCCCTTATAAATACCTCTCCACCGCCGGCAGTCCCTCTCACAACCCAACCATGGGCAGCAAGCGCAAGACCACCAGCTCGGAAGACCCCGACAAGTCCTCTTCCCCCTCTGCCGCCACCCACCGAGCTCGAAAACGCTTCGTCGGCGTTCGCCAACGCCCCTCCGGCCGCTGGGTCGCTGAAATAAAAGACACCATACAAAAAATCAGAGTTTGGTTAGGAACCTTCGACACCGCCGAAGACGCCGCCCGCGCCTACGATGAAGCCGCTTGTCTTCTCCGCGGAGCCAACACCCGCACCAACTTCTGGCCTTCCACCACCACCCACGCCCTCCCTTCCCGCATCACCACCCTCCTCCTCCACCGCCTTAAATCCAGATCCCCTGTTTCAGCCATAGCCGACGAAACCCAAGCTCAAAGTCACGGCCTTTTAACCCCCGCGCCATTCGAGAACCACCCGCAACCTCAGCCCCTCGTCAAGGAAGAAGAGGAAGAAGAAGAAAGCGGGAATGACGAGATACCATTCGAGTATTTCTTAAACGAGCCGTGTGACAGCACTGATGTTGTTTCAGGGGAGGTGGACGAGGAAGGGGAGGAGAAGACGGGCGTTGATTTAAATGAGATGGATTTCGATCAGTTCGGAGGGAGTTATTACTCTCCTTTCGAGATTGCGGAGGGGATGGGAGAAGATGAATGGAGCGGCGGTGATGACGGCGCGTCGATGCTCGGCGCCGCCATGAGGAGGATGAAGTATGAGAGAAAGATTTCGGCTTCGTTGTATGCTTTTAATGGGATTTCGGAGTGCTTGAAGCTGAAGTTGGGGGGGAGGATGGGAGGAGGAGGAGGAGGAGGAGGTGAGGCCATGAGCGAACAGCTTTATGGTTTGAGCAAGGCGTGTAAGCGACAGAGAGTGGAGGAGATTGCAGAGAGGTTAGAGGTGAAGAATGAAGCTTTGGAAAATGATTATTCGACTATGCTTCATTCTTCTTCTAATTCTTCCTCCTCCCCCTCCTATAGTTCTTACATGAAGAAGCCGCCGGCGGCGGCTGCTGCGGCGGCGGCGGCGTTGAATACTGAAGTTGAATTGTCGATCTGGAGTTCTCTTGATCTCTCTCCAATATGCGTGGCTTCTAATGCTGTTAAGCTGTGATTTAACCGCCCAAAGATTAAGCTTTTTTTTTTTTTTTGGATCTGAAGTAAGAAAAATGTTACTTTTATATAATTCAGTTGGTTACACTTTTGTCAGATTACATAAACTCAGTAAATAAATATCAGAGAAAGAGCTAATTTGGTTGATGAAATATGAAACCTATCATTTATGAACAACAGAGAAAATCTTTAGTTATAGTGCACTGAGCTGATGAGATAAATTTCCTGATTTTTCAACAATGAATTCTGACTTTATTTTTGTATTTTTTTTTTTAATTTATATTATCTTCAAGCTCTAGTGCGCACACTATTCATTACAAGAATCATATCATAACAGTCATTTATCATTTTTGTTCTGCTTGATAATTCATTAGGTATATGGGCAGCATTAAACCCAATAAATAAATAAATAAATAAATAAAAATTAAAATTAAAATTAAAATTATGGTGTAAATGAAGTTCAAGGGGGTTAATTTTGCTATTAAAATTTAATAAATAGTTGGACTATTTGCTTTAAATTTTATTATTTATAAGAAGAAAAATTTAAAAAATTATTATTTAAATTTAATAAATCTTATGAACTAATTTGATACTTTTATAAATCTGAACTAAATAAATGAAAAATTTTGAAGATAATAATAACATTTAACCTCCTCAATATTTTTTTTTAAACAAAAATTTTCAAAAAAGTCCTTCCTAAAACAGGAATGACAAATTTCTCCCTTAAAAAAAATAAAGGTGAACCAATCAAACAATGGAAACTCTCATATACGACTAACTATCTCGTATATGAAAATTATAAAAATACCGACAAATTGAATTATAATAAATAAATAAATAAATTATCTTATATACAAAATAGCATAATAATTCATCTAATATTTTAGAATTTGTAGCCCATCGGCCATGATCGTTCCTTTCACCAATGCTCAAAAAATTTAATTTTTAATTTTAAATTGAGCTAAACAAAAAGATGAACTCGTTGACATAGTCCTTGCAAAGCAAATGTCATCAATTTTAATTAATTTATTAATTATTTACTTATTTGTTCTGTTCATACAGATATTAGGTAAACGGTAACCCACCTTTCCAATATTATATGATTTATTTATTTATTTTTTATGGTTCAATGCGATATAGACAAAAACGGAATAAAATCAAGAAAAATTATTCCATACGGACGGCATATGCAGAGATGCATGCGTCTTCCAATCTTCATCATTTATCAGAGCTTTTATCAATTTTTTCTTTTTAAAATGGGCCAACTGAAGTATAACTTTGGTCTGATCAACGGTGAAGATCGGACGACGCTTGCATCTCTGCATACACTGTCCCTATGAAATAATTTTTCTAAAATCAACCTCATAAAGGGTGGATCCAAATGTAAAGATTGATGGATTATTATAAAATAATCCGTTAAATAATAAGATTGTAGTTTACAGATTTTCTGCTGTATGAATTTTGGCAACATCAAATAAAAATTTGTCATTTGTAATATAAATAAATAAATAAATAAATAAATAAAATGCTAGTATTTAATTGCAAGCCAGCAACCACCGAGGCCAAATATGTGCTCACTGGAATCTTTGGTTGCAAATGGTTAGTATCAAAGGAAATAAGGATAAGATTTACATACATGCCACACATTTTTTTTGTATTTAGGAAACAACGCCTAAATTTCAATTATTAGATTTACATACATGCCACCATATCCATGCATGTGAAAGTGTATACATAACTTGACATCAATTAGTACGATGAGGTCAGAAATGCCCCTCATTATCATATTGTCCTCAAGAGATCATTTACATATCTAACACCTAAACATTCATATTTTAATCAAAAATACTAAAATTGTTATATTTTTAAAAGTGAATCACACATTTACACTTCCATGCATATATTTATGATACCAAAATGTTGCAGGTGTAAAGATCAAAGCTTGGGTGTTAGATGATGTAAACGAATTAGGTGGTATGTATGTAAATTTCCCTAACATGATGGTTAACATCCAAGTACTCATTTAGTTGGTTGATGTTTGAAGACATGTCTTGAAAATAAATAAATAAATAAATAAATAAAATTTTTAAATCATCATTTAATTGGATATAGTTAGATACTAATATGTTTTTTATTAAACGATTGCAAGATATGAATTTAAAAAAAATGCAGAAATATGATTGTTAAGTTCTAATATTTTTCTTGCTTCAGTAATTATTGTAAATAAATAAATAAATAATAAAATGAACATTCCAACAAATCCTAAATCCTACTCTCATCTAAACAAACTGACAAAAATAGTATATAAAGAATTAAAGAATGGTGAGGGTAGCTTTGTACAGAGTTGAGACGAAATGCTGGAAGAGAACTCTTGGTATTATGTGGATCCCAAAGATTTCAAAATATACCTGTAGATGAAGCAGCAGCTGGGATTAGAAGGAATTTAGAAAGTTTGAATTGTAAATTACAGTTATGATAAATAAAACTCTCCAGTAATGCTGATTTAGCAAAAAAAAATATACCAGAAATAGTGAATATTGATTTTCCTGAGCAAGAACTGAAGTCAAACATTACTTCAATCTCAATCTATTGGAATTCTTAATTTGGGATTCCTTTTGGATCTTTGTCTTCTCTGCGTCGGCCGCCAGCTTGCTATTCTCTTCATGAGCTCGTCGGAACATCCGAACAAAGTTCATGAGAGTGGTGATAACTGCAATGTGTGTGTATATATATATTACATGTATGAATTCAAATTCTGCAGTATCTCAATTATGAAGAACAGTAATGGCATGCTTCAGTTATAAGTCAATAAAGGTGTACAATAAATACTCAAGAAGGTAGAGATGCAGCAATGTGAAGCTACAACTAGAGAAAACTCACAAACCCATTGTTTACAATTATGCATTTTTCTTATTTCTCGTTCTAAAATAGATAGACAATTAGAATAAGTGTTGATACACATTTATATTTATTTGTGTAATTGTAAAGTTGTATCCTTAACATGTTAGTAGAAAAGGAAGGAAGAATTCTTCCTCTCCATATCAAATCTCATTTTCTGCAGCTACAATGGTTGTTTGAATAAGAAATAACACATGATGCAACAACTTTGATGCACAATATAAGGGAAAACAACATTCAAAAGCTCAAGAATGATGTCATTTATGTTTTATGCTTATTGATAAATTTAAAAGAGAGGAGCTGAATTCATGGTCTGGGAACTTTATAATGATATCAGGTTTTAAATTTTCTTCAAGGGTCCATTTGGAACGGTTACAATATTTGTAAAGGCGGTTGTAAAATTGAGAGGAGGAAAAACAACTTCTTAGAAAATAGTGGTATGAATTATAGATATTTATTTTTTCTAATATGTCAACAACAGTTTCCTTATAACCGCCACACTTTTAATAGATCTAGTTGTAAAAAATAGCTTCTCACTATAAAAATTTTTAGAAAGCAGCAAAAAGCCAATTTCACAAAATACAGCTTTTGTCATGGCCCGAAATACAAAATAGATAAAAAGATGTCTCAAACAAACCCTAAAGTAACACCTCAATATTAGTTTCAACATAGTATAATCGTCAGAGCAAATGGTTAGTACCTGCATTCACTTTCAAACCCGATGCATTATCATGTAAACAAAGATATTGACAATTTCAGAAAAGAGTCATATTAAACCATTTGAAGGTAAATAGTTGCTTTTGATTCTGGAAAAAAAATTAATTCAGCATAGAGAACAATTCAATCCAGCATAGAGACTGGTTGACCGTGGAAATTGCTCGAGCAATGTTAGGATTGTTTGGTAACAAAAAGATAGCCCGGTAATTGTAAATCTCTAAGGAGGCTTTATTTCCATCCTGAATTTTCATAGATTGATGAAGGTGCAATACCAAGGGATACCAGTCACACTGAAGCCAAAATAAATTGATTAGATTCACCATAATCATCGAACCAAAATTGTGAATAAGAAAATCTAATGAAGATTTTCAATATAGGTCAGCTGGGCAGATTGTGCGATTAATCACGATAACTGAAACCTGACAAGTTGTAGGAATCACATGCAAAAACGTAAGAATAACTAGGTCATTTTCATTGGCCATATCCCAATTATTAAACCTAATTTTATGAATTTTCATTCCCCATTTACTCGAGTTTAGACCATTTTATCGATAACCGTTTTGGACAACTTCTAGTCAAGTTACTTTTGGCCTACCTCATTTTATTCTTAATTCTTTCATGCTGACTTTAGGGAAGCTTTTTATTTATTTATTTTTTTTTTTTTCTGGATGTCTTTTGTGGTGATATCTTCCCGTGACACAAACGAACTCAGTTTTATGTGATTTAAATGTAACCAATGACATTTTTTTTAAAATCTAAAATCTTCTTGCAGTGACAAATTATTCGTTGGTTTATACTTTGTGCTCTGAGACCTCACAACTTTATAAAACTTTATTTGTGTATTTCTATTATTCCTTTTCACTAATGTTGCATCTAAGGGTCAATGTTTTGTGGTTTTAAGCCTTAACAGAAAATGAGCACGAGGTCTATGATGACATAAAACATTATAGGGGTTTTTTTGGACGGCTTTTGTGGTGTTATGCTTTTGTGGAACATACTAGTTTGGTATTTCATAGTGTAAAGTCAACCAAGAACCCTTTTTTTAAGGTCTACTGTCTTATTGTAGTGACAAATTATTTGTTGGTTTATACTTTGTTCTTTGAGACCTCACAATTTTATAAAATTTTGTTTGTGTATTTCTATTATTCTTTTTTTACTAACAATGCATCTGAGAGTCTATGTTTTATGGTTTTAAACCTTCCTAAAGTTGAGCTTGAGGTCTTCCGATGCCTCTAGAAAATTGCATTGCTGCTGTGAACTGCACTTTTCTTTGCTTATTTCGTGATAGGAGCATAGCCATGAGAGATAATTTTACAGGTGTCCAAGAAATAAATCAGAGAACTGTGACTTATTTAGGTGGGCTAATCAGTTCGATGATTTCATGTCCGATAGTGATGAGACATTGAGAGTTTCGTTGGAGCAGAGATTATCTCGTGAAATTTATCGTCTGCATTTTAAATTCAACATTATGATAGTATTAATCATTTTTTAATAATTTTATTTTTATTTTTGATTGTTCTCTTACTCACTGTTTAATGAGGTGTCGGTTTTATTATGTAATATTCAAAATGGATATCTGTTACACAATAGTACAAGGGTAGATATGTTCTTTATAATAAACAGCTGCAACACAGTTGCTGCAAAACTACACAAAATAAATAGCACACACCATCCGCGCAACAACTTACTGTAAGTGTTGTTGTAGAACAATTTTTTTAATAAGCCGCAACTGCCCTAAACAGACCCTAAGAGTCTATTTAGGGTAGCTTACTCATTGCTTCACTTTTCATACCAAATTCACATCTCCATTTGGCTGACATGTTGCTTTCAAGATATTTCTGTGGTGCAATGCTATTTTTTTAATTAGATCTATTAGTGTGGCAGCTATAACAATGCAGCTATCCGGCATTTTTTTCATTTAAGACACTCTCAAACAACTCTTATAAAAAAAAAAAAACTTTCCTCAAACAAGCTTTATTAGCACTTTTTATAAAAATAACTGCCACCCCAAACGGATCCAAGGCCATATGTAGTACCAACACCACATAATATAGATGAGGTGGAATTCCAGAGGATCAACACGACATAATATACATGAGGAAGAATTCCGTTAAGGTTTAAATATAGAAATCAGGAAAACAAAGATTTATGTGAACCAAGAATTGTTCAAGGAAATTGTGATAAAATGTCTACATACATAGGTTTCATTTTTTTTCCATCATCAAACAGAAAGTACGCTAAAAACACCTAAAAGAACTGCATGTTTTAATAGTGCTATGAAAATTATGCGCAACTATATCCAGATAGGTCACCTGTCACCAGGTAATCGAAAAAAACATCAAGAAATGCATATAGTACATAGATTTGTCTATATTGAAGGATGAATCATAATTCTGCAAACCTAATGCTATATCGGAGACCAAGCTGAAAAATTACACTGTTTGACATCATTAAGGTTAAGTCAACATTAGAAAGCACCATAACTTACCTTGTTCAAAGGAGCAGCGGGCAGGGTCTTCGCCGAAATAAAAAGCAAGACTATCTGCATTGATGCCCTATCAAAAATAAAGGGCAAGAAATAAGTATATTATTTATCCAAAATTATAATCACCAAAATCAACAAAATAAATTCAGTACGAAGTAAATAAAATCACTACCATACCACTGTAGTATAAAGTGCCGTTAGTGACTGAACTTCAGCTCCAGCAACCACAATAAAATCCTTCAACGTCTGCATAGAGCGTAAAATATCGACAGGAAAGAAACTGCTATGAATAAAACATGAACATTTAGAAGATATAAATGCCAACAGGTGGTAATTAGATCCAAAAATAGCAACATATACAAGAAGTGAATATAGATTGCTAGCCTCACCACCTTCTTGTAAATCTTTTACTAAGAAAATATGATTATCATCAACCGTAATAAACCTTGTGGAAGTCATGTTAATTGGAGGAGAAAAATAATGGGTTTAATTGTCTGAATCATTGTTTTAAATTTTTATGTGTTAAATTACCAGAAAAAGATGAGTAAAAAATAATATTATCCTCATATGACTATTTAAGGATAATTATGAAGTATAGATTAAAAACTTTGTAGATTCATTGATTATAAAAATATATTTAATTACTTAATTTAGTTATTAATGCTTTGCTATCCAATGTTATGATAGAATATTATTTAGATTCTTTAAATTTAGGCTTTGTTGGGGTCATATATTCGAGCAAGACCATCACTGAATGATCGAAAGGCTAAACTACTTGTAGTTTCTGCTTGGTAAGTGACCTTTTATTAAGGAATAAATACAAACTTCCATCAGGAGTACTATTTGCTAGTTATTGTTACTGCTGATAATCTATTGTAGAATGCGTTTATTTATTCATGGTATTTCATATGATCATTTTAACATGATGTTACAGTTAGCTTTTTCATGTTATTTGTGTTGAGAATTCCCAAAAAAAAATTCAAAAAGCAGTCTTTTGACTACTGGGAAGAATCCACTAATTATATATAAATCATGAATTATGTTAAAAGGTACTAGAAATTGATCACATTATGACACGGACTCGTTTGGCGTAGAATCAGGCAGGGAAGCAGGCAAACAACAATAACGAACAATAATTTCTAAATCAGTCACTGAATAATAACAGTGAATCATAATTGCTTAACTAAATAATCCAATGAAAGTTTACTCAAAACACATAAAGTAGCAACCAAAACAATTAAGAAAATCAGAACTATCAAGTTTAATCCATTTTGTGGAACCAAATATACATATTCTCAGTGAAAATATATGATTTTGGTGTTGACATCCTTTTTGGAGAGGTCTAGTTTCTTCTCATAGAATTTAGGGTCAAGCTATATAACTTTCTTGTTCACTATCCTAGATGACTAGTGATGAAACCCACCTCATTTTAGAATTTTTTTACTTTTTTTGGACTTTCGCATGTGTAGTTCTTGAACTCTAGCACTTAGGAGGTAGGGACCAACATGAGAGAACTCACAAGGAGTTCCCATAGGACCATTAAACCCTAGGGTTGCCTTATTCAGAATTTGCACATTCGCACACACATAAATACCACAATTCATATCACTTACACCTGTAAATGCTTCATAATTAATCAAAACTTAAATCAATTTTCGAAACGATCGATCAACAATGACAACAACAACAAAGCCTTAATCTCACTACGTGGGGTCAGCTACATGAATCATTTTCTCCTTTGCGTTCTATTTAGTGTCATAATTTCATTTAGTTGTAATAAATTAAGATCATTTTTTATACAATAAGCCCAAGTCTTCCTAGGTCTACCTCTATCTTTCTTAACATAAGTCAAATCTAAAACATCTACTCTCCTAATCGGATCATTAGATGGTCGACGTTTAATGTGACAAAACCATCTAAGATGACTTTCTCTAATTTTGTCCGTCACAGGAGCTACACCAACCCTATCATGGATATATTCATTTTGCATTTTGTCTCTAAGTGTAAAGCCACTCATCCACCTAATCATCCTCATCTCGGGAACACTTAAATTAGTATTATGCTTCTCTTTTAAAGGCCAACATTCAACACCATAGAGCATTGCAAGTCTCACCACCGCCTTATAAAATTTTCCTTTCAGTCTAAGAGGTACTTTTCTATCACACAAAAGGCCCGAAGCATTCCTCCACTTCAACCAACCAACTTGAATTCTACTAACTACATCCCCATCTATATCACCATCGCTTTGAACAACAGACCCGAGATATCTAAATCGTTCACATCTTTTAATAATTTGATCACCCAAAGTTACACTTCTGTCACTCGAGCTACTACTACTAAAATTACATCCATGTATTCAATTTTAGTTCTACTCAAATGAAGGCCATTAGACTCCAATGTAGACCTCCATAATTCAAGTTTTTTTTGGGTTTTTTCTCGTCTTATCCACGAGAAGGATATTATCAGCAAAAAGCATACACCAAGGTACATCCTCCTGTAAATGTCCAGTAAGACAATCCATAACTAAAACAAAAAAACATGGGCTTAAAGCCGATCCCTGATGTAACACAACATAAATAGGAAATATTTGGTCAATCCTCCTTCAGTTCGAACACAAGTAACAGCTCTAGTATACATATTTTTAATGACTTGAATATAAGTCATATCAACGCCTTTCTTCTCAAGAACTCTCCAAAGGATTTCTCTTGGAACCTTACCGTAAGTTTTTTCTAAATCAATAAAAATGAAATATAGATTCTCTTTATTATCTTTGAACTTCTCCATCAAACTTCTCAATAAATGTATAGTTTCCATAGTAGACCTATCCGACATAAATTCAAATTGATTATGAGAAATCTTTGTAATACGACTTAACCTATGTTTAATTACACTCTCCCATTCCATAATTTTAAAGTATGACACATTAACTTAATTCCTCTATAATTTGCACATTCTCGTGCATCTCCTTTATTCTTAAAAATGGGGACCAGAATACTCTTCCTCCACTCCTCAGGCATCTTTTTAGTTTTTAAAATAATATTAAAGAGTTTAGAAAGCCAAGAAACTCCCAAATCTCCTAAACATTTCCATACTTCAATTGGGATATCATCAAGTCCTACAAACTTTCCAACCTTATTTTCTTTAAAGCCTCATCAACTTCTTTTTTACTAATACGACGGTAAAAATAAAACGTTTTATTATTATTAACTATATTAAGATCTCTAAGGTCGATCATATTTTCAGAAACTTCATTAAAAAATTTATCAAAAAAACTCACCCACCTATGTTGAATATCTTTTTTAAAGAAAAACACTTTTTGATTTTCATCTTTAATACACTTTAAGTGAGTTAAATCTTTACTTTTCTTTTCTCTTTGTTTGACTAGTTTATACAAATATTTTTCATTTTTATTAGTATCTAATTTATTATAAAGATCATTAAAAACAAAATTTTTAGCGTCACATATTGTTCTATTAGACTCCCTGCCGGTTGTTTGATAATTTTCACAGTTCTCCGAGCTTTTATATTTAAACCAATTTTTATAACATAACCTATTATATTTTATCTTTTTTGTACATTATTATTCCACCACCAACTATTTTTATTTAAAGAAACTTTTTTTTTTAAATTATTCAAGTATATCTTTTGCTACTTGTTTAATAGTCTTTGTTACTTTATCCCACATATCATTTGTTTCATCATGAACATCCCAAATTTTGAAATCTTGAATTTTACTCATAAAAGTTATTTTATTTATGTCTTTCAAGTTTTCCCATCTAATTCTACGATAATGAGTCATAGTATTCTTTATTTTACAACTCTTTATCTTCAAACCTAAAACTAATAAATGATGTCGGGTACTTAAATTCTCACTTGAAATGACCTTACAATCCTTACATTCTAGATGATTTCTTCTTCTCATAAGAAAATAATAAATTTGTGTTTTATTAGATCCATTCTTATAAGTAATAAGATGCTCATCTTTTCTTGAATAAAGTATTAGCAATAATAAAATCATATGCTAAAGCAAAATCTAAAATAGTTATTCCTTCTTCATTAGTCATTCCAAAATTGTAGCCACCATGAATATTTCGAAACGGTCGATCACGAACCCAAAATTTGAAGAAAGTCGAATTTGATGCTTTATTAACCCAATCGTTGATGAAATTGTCCAAATGACCCCGAATGACGAAATATGACTGCGGCGGCGCGTCCCGAATGTCGAAATCACCTAGAAAATACATTGATTTTGCTATGGTTCCGAGCACGAATAAATCACACGAAAATTGGTATGTTTAAGTGAAAAAAAAAGAAAAGTACCTAATTAAAATAAAACTCACCCACACAATCCCTAACATGCCCGGTTCTCCCCTAATTTCCCTCTCATGCACGGAAAAAAAATTGAGTACAATAGACGTAGGCAGCGCCGCGTACGATTTCTCGGTTTACTGAAGGTATAACGGGGTTATATCCGCAGTATAACCTCTTGTAACCTCCATATAACCTTCTGTAACTTACTTGTAACCTACTATATATGATAACAGAAGCGCGGAACTTATTTGTACGCTACAAGTAGGTTACATAGATATTAGAAGGAGTTATAACACGAGTATAACTCCCTTATACCCTCTCTATGACCTCGAAATCACAAGCAGAGTTGCTTTGCTTAGTTCTATGGCAAGCAATTTTTTTCCGTCGTGCACGCGGCTCACCCCTTCTTCCCAGTCGCGACCCACGCGAAGCCTAGGACCCAACAAACTCCCTCTCTTCATCGCGAGATTTCAGCCCGAGGTCCCCCACCGCAACCACGTTCGCTACTTCCCCTGGCTAAACTCTGTGTCGCCACTCCCTCTGCACCTGTCGCCACCTCCCTCTATCGTCTGTCGCCACCTTTCCTGTCCCTGTGGCTCACCCCCCAGGTAGGGTGAAGGTATGCTACTCCCCTCTTTGGCTATAAAAACCCCACCTGCGGGAGTTTTGTGGTGGTTGGAGAATTGGTGCAAGGGGGGAGGTGTTGTCGAAATTCCGGGTGGTTTTCTTCTTGGTTGGTTCTTCCTTATTGTGCTTGGTGCTCTTGGAGTTATGTTTCTTTCTTGTTCTTCCTTTGGGTAAACTGAGTAAGGTACTCCATGCTTTTTTTCTCCCTTAGTTATTTACTTCAGCTATTGTTTGGTTGGTTACTGACTTTGATCTTAATGTTTTTCTTGGTGATCTTAATGGTTTTCTCGGCTAAATAAAAAAAGAGAGGAAAGAAGTGAAGAAGAAGGAAGGGGGAGGGGGAGGAATGTTTGTGTTGATGTTTGACTAGCTTTGTTTGAGATGTTAAATGACATGCTTCTTCGTCCTGTATTCTAAATCTCGAGGGAAAATTAAAAAAAAAAAAGAAAAAAGAAAGAAAAGGGGAGAGTTTTTAGGGGGTTGCGGTGGATTGATTCCTTGGTGGATTGATTCCTTGGTGGATTGATTCCTTTGTGCTTGTTTTCCTTTCTCAACCATCCGAGGTCCCTGATCTGTCAAGCATCTGGATTCCTTTCTCAACCATCCGAGGTCCCTGATCTGTCGAGCATCTGGAGATAAGGCTCTTATCTCCTTTTTCTCTTAATCAGTTGGGATATGGAATACTCTCAGCATGCTTAAGCCCCTTCATTCCTTATGGTAATACAACTCACATGAGAAGTTTTTTTTTTCTTTTTTGGTCACAGAGATCATTTGCATTGCAGAATAAAATCATTAAGTGTTTTCACTTTCCTTTTTTCATTATTTGGATAAAAAAAAAGATGAACTTTGAAAGTTTCATCTCACGGAATTTCAACATCATTGTGGGCTTTATGTTTGAAAATCCTAAAATGCCTATGGCTTTGGTTCGTGGAAATCCGAAGTTTTAATGCTCCCGTCTTATATAAATCTAAAAAAAAATTCTATAGTTTCATTTATATAAATATGAAGTTTTAATATTCTCATTTTATGACAATCCGAAAGTTTTAATATGATAGTTTATGAAAACCTAGAAGTTTGTATGCAATGGTTTGTGAGAAACTTGAAAGCCTCCATGGGATCGTGGTTAAAGGTTTGAATGCTTTATAAATCGCTGATTTGGCTCACATGGCTTGAAATCCTTATAATTTGTTGATTTGGTCTGTAATACACAGGGTTTGGGATTTTTTTTTCAACTTGCTGATTTGGTTCCCAATACACATAGCCTGAAAGCTTTCTAATTCGTTAGTTTGGTCCTTAATACATATGGTTTGCAAGCTATTGTAACTTGCTGATTTGACTCTTGCTATACATAAATTGAGGTATTGGTATTTTGCTAAATTAGCTCTTTTTGCATTCCACTGCAAAAGAAGGTGGCAAACATGTATAAATTGGAGTTTGGATATTGGACAGGCACACACATTATATGTGGGAATTTACAATACACCTCTCGAATCATACGTATATAACTACACATATAACATTCGTGCGTTATTCTATTACGTACATACCATCTTGCTCAAGCATTGGAGACCATTTATATAAAATTTCTGTTTTCTACCCTACATTCGTGCTGATTTGGAATTGCTTTTGTGAGTTTTTGCCAACTGCTCGTCCTGTGGTTTTGGGGCTTATTTGGGATACGGTTTTGCAACATTTTGAGACTGTTTTAAAAACTGTATAGCTGCAGTTTTTTTAGGGTTTTTTGAGGCTTATTTGGGCTGCGGTTTTGCAAGATTTTGGGACTGTTTTGAACCTATATAGCTGCAATTTTTTTGAGGGCTTTTGGGATTAATTTGGGCTGCAGTTTTGCAAGATTTTGGGACTATTTTCAAACCAGTATAGCTGCAGTTTTTTTAGGGCTTTTGGGGCTTATTTGGGCTGCGGTTTTGCAACATTTTGGAACTGTTTTGAAACCTGTACAGCTGCAGTTTTTTTAGGGCTTTTGGGGCTTATTTGGGTTGCAGTTTTGAAGCTTATACATGTTATTCTTGGACTGCTTTAAATGCTAATTTGAAATGCTTTAGAAATACCTCTTCTGGGGTGCACAAGTGCTAATTTTTTAGGACATATAAGAGTTAATTTCACTATATATATATATATATATATTCGCTGAATTGGACCGAGTTTAAATGTCGTTTGGCGTCTTTCTAAATGCAGTTTGAAAAGAGATACTTTTAGATTGATTATTTTGCTATTTGGAGGGATCTAATTACTGTTATAAGCCTGCACAAGCTCTATTTTGAGGGGATTGAGACACATTTCTTGGGGCTGATTTGATTGCCATTTTGGGAAGATTTAAACACCCTTTTAGGCCGATTCACGCGCTGTTTTGCCTCTTTAATTCTGTGGCTTTAGAAGTGGGTCGGTCTCTTCTTTTTTCCTTTTGTTTCATTTTGCTTTCTTTGCTCTTGGTTGATGATTTTGTTTCTGGTGTTTATGTTCTAACATAAGTGCACATATATAGTTTTTGCTATATATGAATCATCAAGCAAGACTATAAGTTGGATGGTTTTGAGGTTTAAAGGGCGGTGATGACAAAGACATCCACTAATAAAACAGAATAATATTGCATTTTACGACATTGGGACCTGATCCAGAGATTTGGTGAGAATGTAAGATGACAATATTACTCATCAACACTAGACTAGCGAGGACCGTTGCTTTCTTAGGCCACCGGCAAATCTAGCCCGACATTGTGATTGACCTGTGGACGGTATTTTCAAAACACAAGGATAAAACAAAACCAAAATACATTTCTTACGAAACTACTATTTTTGATTGTTAAATGAAATTCTACTTTTAAATGCATAACAAACCGTAAAATGATACAATTTAAATGTCCACTTGTCAATTACCTATACTGGGTTAAGAATTGCCCTCATAAGATTATCTTGTTTGAAATTTCTAGTTGAATGCCGGACTTTATATATGTGGATGACCGATGGTTGCCTATGGAGTTCTTCGGGAATGATAATCTAAGCATACACGAACCTGAATTCTTAGTGTCTACTTCAGTCTTTTATAGATCACGTGTTCTTTTACTTGTCACTTGTTCTTTTACTTACCACTCAACTCTTACACACACATATATACACATGTTTGCACTGCTAGCTAAATCTTTTGCGGTACTTGTTTACTCTTACTTGCGACACTAACCCCATTTGAAGGAGCAGCAGACACGTCAGATACACAATTTATTTTATACCTACTGCATTTTATCGCCTTTAATGCACATTTTACTGCTTTGCTGCTTTTCTTTACTACACCTCTTTATTGCATTTCTTTACTGCTCTTTGTACTACTTTTCTTTACTGCACTTTTACTGTCTTTCTATTCCTGCATTTATTTACAGAACATGCAGAGCCCTAGGGTTGAGGACATTAGGACATATGCTATGAGGTATATTGCGACAGACCACTAAACCAACAATTGCATGTATACTTAAACCTTATACCCTTAATTGTTACGACATGGAGCACCTAGCAAGTTTTCGTGGGTAGCACGACGAAGCTGCAGCAGCGGAGAATGACGATCTACAACAGCAAAATAAGTCTACATCAACTAAACATTTCCTTAGTTTAAATAACAAGTCATAGGATTTCGAGGTGGTCTGCCTAACGTGACATAAATACTCACCCTATCTTTTAGGCATTTGCACAGTCATATTGTGCAATCTAAGCCCTAACTCGTTTTAGGCTCCGAGGTTATCGTTCGATATAACGTAAGTCCTCCTATCTTTTAGGTTATTTGTATGACCGTGTCACACAAATATAAGTCATAAATAATAAAACTGGCAGGATATAATATCAAATAACATCTTCTCAAAATCAAAGTCAAACAATAGGACAGTTTGGAAAGTTATCGAGGTTTTCCTCAGGATCTGCGACATCCCCTACGTTTATTTCCTTTGATTCCAAAAATAAATGTTCTCATTTGGTGTTTTTCCCACTTGACTTTTTTATGTCCAACTTTGAAAACCTTAAAACTTTGAATTCATGAAGACAAATACCTCTGATCATTATCGAGAGTTCTCTTAAGTGATTTCAGTCATTTGAAAGGTAATTAACTATAGGGGTTTGCCTCTATAGAGAGCTTTAATAACCAAGGTAATATAAACTTTATCTAATCTTTATATTGGATATGAGAATTTTTCGGTCAACACAAATGGTTTGCAGGCTAAATGAATGTCATAAATTCATTCCTCGCTACCAAGTAATGTGTTTATTCCTCGGGATAGGTGCATTACTTGCGGTGTTGTGACCGTTTACTTAAACTATTAAATGAATGATCCATCCAGTCTCATTTTTCAAAAATTAAAATATTATTTATATATATATATATTTTTTCCAATAGAAATTTTAACAACCAACATTTGGTTTATGTAATTTTCTAGTATATATTTTTCTTTTTTCTTCTAGAATTCAAATTTAGACATTAGCTATAACTAATAGATTCTACCTTATTAGTTTTTGTAAGATAATCATATTGTTGGAACAAACAACCTTCTAGACCCAATATATGATAACATGTACATGCATGTCTCAATTGATATTTATATTTGTGTGTGTGTATGTCTATCATAGAGTAAGATATTAAATATAGGTGGGTGAGCTATTTTGATAAACTTTTCAATGAAGTTTTTGAAAATAAGATTGACCTTAGTGATCTTAATAATGTTAATAATAATAAAACATTCTATTTTTACCGTCACATTAGTAAGAAAAAAATTAAGGAGACTTAAAAAAAAACTAAGGCCGTAAAATCAGGACCTAATGATATCCCAATTGAAGTGTGGAAATATTTAAGAGATTTGAGAGTTTCTTGACCTACTAAACTCTTTGATACTATTTTGAAAACTAAAAAGATCTAGATTGGAGGAAGAGTATTTTGGTATCCATTTTTAAGAATAAAGGGGATGCACAAGCGTGTGTCAATTATAAAAGAATTAAGTTGATATGTTATACTTTAAAATTATAGGAGAGAGCAATTGAACATAGGCTAAAACGTAATACAAAGATTTCTTATAATAAGTTTAAATTTATGTCGGGAAGGTCTATTATGGAAGCTATATATTTATTGGGAGGTTTGATGGAGAAGTACAAAGAGAAAAAAGAGAATCTATATATGAATTTTATTGATTTAGAAAAAGCTTGCGATAAAATTCTGAGAGAAGTCCTTTGGAGAGTTCTAGAGAAGAAAGTTGTTGATATGACTTACATTCAAGTCATTAAAGATATGTATACAATAGTTGCCCTTTAAAAGAGAAGCATAAAACAAAGTTAAGTGTCGCTAAGATGAGATTGCTTAGCTGGATGAGTGGTTTGACACTTAGAGACAAAATGCAAAATGAACATATCCGTGATAGGGTTGGTGTAGCTCTAGTGGTGGGCAAGGTTAGAGAAAGATGTCTTAGAAGATTTGTTCACATTAAACGTCGATCATCTCATAATTATGTTAGGAGAGTAGATATCTTAGATTCAAATTATGTTAAGAAAGGCAGAAGTAGACCTAAAAAGATTTGAGCATATTGTATAAAAAATGATCTTAGTCTATTAGAACTAAATGAAAATATCACACTCAATAGGATGCAATGGGAAAAAGGGATTCATGTAGCCGAGCCCACTTAGTGGAATAAAGGCTTCGTGTAGTAGTTGTTGTTGTTGTTGTATGTGTTTGTCTATCTTTAAGTGTATATGCAAATGTTCATGTTTGATCAAGTGTCTGTCTGCTGATTGTGTATGTATCCCAAGATAAATGAATACGTTTAGGAGAAACTTGTGAGAAATAAAACAGATTAAAAGATATCTAAATTGGAAAAAAAAAGATAAAGCTACAAGTTATGATTAATATCATAATATACCTTGCGAAAATTCTCAGATATTGGTCCATCACTTTCTGAAGCAATCAGCTCTATCTCAAGCTTCTCTAATCCTTTGATCACAGCTTGTTGCTCTTCAGCTAAAGCCTTTAATTGTACCTGTGAAACAAGTATCATGCATGAATACAGTTGTACGACTCAAGATCAATGAATATAGAAAGAACAGGATTTACCTTAGATGCCACTTCTAAGCTGACAAACTCCTCATGGAAGTCCAACAGATGTGGTGATCTTGAAGCGAGGACCTGATGACCAAAAACAGCCACTCAGATGAAAGATAGATTATGAATTAACTTGAGCCAATGTAATTCTTTTTATTGCATGTATGCTTGTAATTACTCAAAGAATGATAAGTAAATGTGGTATGGGCCTGCCATGGTTTTCTCATCCATGGATCATATGGAAAATAAAATTTACATTTATGCAATAGATAGTATAGCTAGTCAGCATTAGGAGAAGTTACGCCAACAATAACTTATATTAGACATTCAAGAAATGATAAAAAAAAGTCTGGGTTTAGGTCATTCTATTAATTTACAAAGAAGCTTGAGAGAGTACACTATCTAAATTAAGCGAGAGATCAATTAGGGGAATAATGACTTTTGATCGATTACTTACCATTAACAATTTGTTTCATATGATCACCACGCACAAGGGCAAGGAACATTACTTGATGTCCCTACAAAATATTAGCCTCTAGGTTATTTCACACAAGATATCTTGTTTGTCATTTGCATAAAACCGGCTAAGGATTTAATAAAGGTCATTTTTTAAAAGCGAACTCTCAGGACAATTTTGAATACACGGCAGGTCGCAAGTTCAACTCTTACACAGACCCAATCCTCTACATACGAGGTAGAACTGATAACATTTGTAAAGCACTGAATATTTAAGTGAACTGAAGTAACTCAGATTTGTAAACCCGAAGCTGTGCAAGCAAGCAAATAGAGATGACAAGGTTCAAAGAAATAAAGTCTAACCATTCAAATACTCCTATGATGGGCGTGATTATTACAGATCATAATCAGAAAGATCCACTTTTCAAACCAAACTCTTAAATTCATATCCTTAAATACAAATAATTCAAACATATGGGTTGATGATCACTGTCTATAAAAATAAATCTCAATCGAAGAAAATCCTACTTTCAAAATACCTCCAAAGCTGAAATCAAAATTATTTCAAGCTGCTAAAAATACCCAAATTCAATTTTTTTCATAAAATTCAAAATGTTCAAGTGAGATTTACCACGTTAGGATTAAAGCAAAAAAATCTTGGAAATTACTTGTTTTGATTCAATTTATTGGATTCATTTTAAGCTTAAACAGTTTATTGATACTTCCATTTCATAGATAGCATTTTGTTTATGGAGCTAAGTCAAAACTATAGAATAAACCAGTGTTTTCAAAACTCTACTATCCAGCCAAAACTGTTCCAATTAAATCTAGGGATGTGCAAAGGCTAGTTTTTTTTAAAATCAACTAATTTTTATAACCAAATCATACCAAGATAAGCAATTTTGTTGGGTTTGACAATAGTCTTGGCCGACCAAAATTGTTTGCCAAATAATAATTTTAGTCCACTATTGATTGACAAACAATGCAGATTGCGTGGGCTAAAGAAGACATGGGTCTGCATAGTATTTTCAATGTAAAATGTATAATGGTTTTCTAAAACATGAGTGGCATCAGAAAAAACCTAGCAAGAAAAATTTCTATTATATACATGTATTCTGCATCACTCGAGGCAGAGATAGCTTTTTAAGTCCAAGGTAATCTTCAAAACATTTGAAACTACTGTTCAATACAAACAGAACTTTATTCATACTCAGAAGGCATATCTCATTTCAGAAAAGAGTAGAGTGCCAAAATAGTTCTGACCTTAGTCTGAGTTAATCAAAATGCCAATTTAGTCCTCAAACTTTTTTAATATGCCCTGAAATAATCCTCCGAGAAGTTTATTTTAACTCATTAAAGAGTTTGGTGATTAAATTGACACTTTCATAGACTCGGATTAAAATGATTCCCAACAAAGAGTTAAGGGACCATTTTGACTCTTATCTCTTTCAAAAACGTGCTTGACGTCTCATTATTTACATCAGCAGGAAAGATTAAGCACAATTATTACTAAGTTGAATTGACTGAATGCATCAATACCTTACACAGATAATGCATAAGAGTCATCTTGTTATTGGTAGCACGGGTATCGGATAGTTTGAGAAGGCTATCTAAACGGAAACCAACAGCAGCACCTGTTGTGAGGGAAGCATAATTAAAAATATTACGTATTAAGAACCGCAAGGGAGATAGAACGGCGTAACCATGAAGATAAAAAGGGCAGTAACATGAAATGGAAATTAACCTGAAGATAAATACATATACAGGCATACAAATACATACATACAGATGCACACACACACTCACACATACAAACATATTGCAGTAAGACACTTGCATAAAAAAATATTCCAACCCATGGATCCAAAAAATTAAAAGAATATCTTAAAAATTAATGATATAAATGAGCCTATGAATATATTTTGTTTGATCTTCCAAACTGAAGAGTTTGAATTTTAGCAAACTACTGAAAACTCGACATTGATAGATGGCTACCAAAATATAAAAAGTAAAAATGATAACTAATGCAAGTAAAAGGATAAGCCATAAAAGGACTATGCCCAAGATGTTTTAGCGGTACAAATGGAGGACGAATTTACCTCAAAATTGGAGTCAATCAGACTTGCAGCTGTAGGGTTGATTCAGTGAATTAAAACCATAACTCTACGAAACTAAGTTCAATAAAGATTATGCAATTATGCTATCCAATTTTATGATAATGTAGAGCCTACCAATCAAAATGCAAGCAGAAATACAAAATTCCAACTCTTGCTCCCATTAAAGAAAAGGGTATTAAAATCAACAAAAAAAGTCCATCCTAATATGGCATAAAAAAGAAGGTATGTGCCCAAAAAAACAAAAACGTATTAACTAAAATTTTTGAATTGCCATAAATTCACCCACCATACAAAAAGTGCCTAGCAAACCTATTTCAAAGCAGACTAAGGTTCACAATGATACTGTATTAATCAGATTCAGCTATGTTTTAAGCATTGAATATGTCATATTAATCTGAGCATGTGACTAGATTGAACATGCTTTGAAGTCTCTGTGCCACTACTAAATTATGTTATTCACACTTTAAAAATTCCCACCAAGCTCTTTTAAAAAATATGAGTAGCTTCTAAGTTTCATTTTTAGAAGATAAAATGAATATCAAATAAGACACTAATAAAAGATTTCATACTTATTTTGCTAAGACTTTCCAATCTAGTAGCAGATTTCTCATAAAAGCTAGGCTCTTATTAATGTGATCAAACTGGCCATGTTTTTAATCCCTAGCAGCATCATGAAACACAATTTGGCCACTTTTTGAGTTTTCTAGTTCCTTTTCAGCCAATTAAATCTGAAATACAAATCGGCATCTGAACACACTCCACTAGCAAAACATTGGAATCCATGACTCCAAATAAAGCATTCAAAATTTACATCAATAAGCTAAAGTTTAATTACTCCTTCGAGCTCATTGTAAAGTGGACAAAGAAAACTTTGTTGTTTCTTGACATGCTAAAATGTCTCTACAATGTGTATTTCACAGCTGTCCGACCATATATGAGATGTGTTTAACAGTATCATTTTATATGCATGATATCAGTTTGATTGATGTTTTTAATGTGTTATATACTTATTTATGAGATGGGTCAACAAAGTCTGATCATAACTGCCTGGCATTTTGGGACAACAGGAAAGGATTAAGACAGCAGTTGTTGTTTTGATTTAATCGAAAGATGAATTCAAGGCAAACACCTTATTCGTCATGGTGCCCTCTTCATAGTCATCGCTACGAATCATTAAGAACATGGAAATGCAATGCAAAGTGTATATGACCCTACAACAATTTAAGAGACTGAAAATTTCGTTCACCTAGATATTATTTCAAAAATGTAAGAAAAACTACCCTTACCTCTTGCAGTCCCTTGATTAAGTGTATTTCCAAGGTATAGAATTTTCTTCATGATTTCCTTCAGCTTGTTTGACTTACGAATCTAAAAGAGTTGTAAAAAAAAATCAGCCCATGTAGACACCAACAATAATTCAGAAAATTGTATTCAGACAGAATCTAAATTGACCTCTTCACACGCAGCATCTACAGCATACAAGCTCTTTTTTATATCAGCTATCTGAAAAAAAAATGAGAAAGATGAATGCTTATAATGTTTTTTCATGGACAATTCAATACATATAAGAAGAAAACAATTGGTAAAAAGAAGACAACCTGTGCATTAAACTGAATTTTGAAACCAAAAACCCTTAACTTGGCCTCTACACGGGGAACCTTCATCAATTCAAGGAAGAACTACATTGCAAAACAGGAATTGGTTATGGCAGTTAACAAAAGGTGAGAAAGATAAGAATTAATCATGAACAAAACATAATAGACTTTTTTTCCAGCTATATTATTGCATACCCCAAACAAAAAAATGCACTACTGTGTTCATGAACACATACGTACATGAATGTAATTTGGTATAAAATAATCAAGGTGAAAGAAATATATTTCAGGTGAATATTCACTATCAAGTGCATATTCAGTCAAGCAGAAAGGGCATCTTGCTTAAGGAGTCAGCGGGAGTTAACTTATTGGGAGAAAATACTTGTATATGACACCTATAGTTGAAAAAATGAGATGGCTAACCATGAAATTTGCAAAAAATTGGGTAAAAGAATAGTACGTGGAAAGTTTAGAACCAAAAACAAAGATGTAAATAGGAAAGTTTTAAAAAGAAATGAAATGCAATCACAAATGTAAGCCTAACATGACAAGCTTTAACAATCTTAATGAACATGCATTGTCTACATTAAAAATGGACGACTTTATTATTCACTAGAGTTTCTCAACTTAAGTAAATAAATGGCTTTTTAGCATCCTGCATCATATCACCCAACCAATATAAAATCATCTAGCTGATCAATACAAATCAATTTAGCATTACAAAAATGACCACGCTTACCTGCTCACATTTTCCAAGCTTTCCCCGGTCTCCTGCATAGCTCTGTCATCGGAAAGGTTAAGTGTTAAGAAAAACTAAGAAAGCCATAACAAAAGATTGATGTTCCAAGACGAGAATTATGAACAAAACTATAAAAAATAAGTGAAGCCGTTGTTGACTTTTGCACCTTAAGAAGATCCATCTCTTCTTTAGTTGGGCAAAATTTGATAAGATTTTCAACTTGATCGCCATCTAGGTTTGAATCATCCAATGCCAGAGCAGCATTCTGCAGTGAAAAAAGTTAATTGCATTATGGCCGGAATTCCATATATTGCTGCATTCAGCTAAAAAAAAAGATTTTATTTAGACAAAAGAAACTACATGTTTTTTGGAACCTGGAATGAAGTGACAACCTAGTGTGCAATGGATGTATTATTCTAAAAGATGTTGCAATGGCGTGAGAGTTGTGGAGCTTACATTGACCTTTCGATTTAAGATTTATTTCATTATCATTATTTCATTTCATAAAGGAATCAAACAGAAATATGTATGCATTAGTTACCTTGGAAAAATGTTCGGATCTAAAACCTTAGCAGCCAAATAAGCAAACAGTTGAAAAGCTTGATGAAGAAACTAAGAAAACATATAATTCACCTTTAGTGCCAAAATCCAAGTTTCCATAAAAACCATATAAAAAACTGTTTGCAAGCAGATTACAGTTTCATAAAATGAGCTCCAAGGCATTCTTGTATCAAGGTGATTTGAGAGAGAGATTATAACAAGATAAGAACTCATTTCTCGATGTAAAAGCTATGTAAATCCTCTTTATTGTCTTAGTGGATTTGATGGTTGATTTCTCTCGTGTGGATGTAGGTACTATGGACACCGAACCACAAAATTCACTTGTGTTCTTGTGTTGTTGTTTTTTTTCCATGTTCTTCTGTGCACTGTTCTCCATTTTTTCCTTGTTGCCCAGCATTCGACAGTCCAGTTATTCGAACTGTAGGGTAGTCCTTCGGTTTGCAAGTATTATTCTGCAATTCAGTCCTTCGAACAACAGGGTATTCGACAATACTGTTCTTGGCTTTCTTCAGGTGTTTGGCAGTCCAATTCTTGGTTTTCTTCAGGTGTTCGACAGTTCAGTTCTTGGGTCTTGAGGTGTTAGGCGGTCCTGATTTCTCCAACAATTGAGGCCGTCTGTGGGAATCCTAGCCATGACAATGGGAACCGCCAAATTTGATCTTGAGAAATTCATCGGAAAGAACAATTTCGGCTTGTGGAGAGTCAAGATGAGAGCCTTGTTGGTACAACAAGGTGTCGCAGAAGCATTGTAAGGACTGATGGCATTGCCGGCTGAAATGCCCGAGAGGGAGAAGAACAACATCTTGGACCGAGCTCACAACGTGATAATCTTGAGCTTGTGTGACAAATCTTTGAGGGATGTGTCAAGCGAGATAATGGCTCAGGCCCCTCAGTGCTAGGTGAAGAAAATCTCTATTCAAGATTTTGTAATTGAGAGTCAAGGTGGAGAATTATTACGATGACTTATAATTACTAGACTAAGGCAAAGGGCATACTTGTAATTCTTTGAAAGTTGTTAAAGAAATATGGAAGCTTCCATAGATGAACCGGGTCTACTTGTGCAAGGCTCGTTAATTATAAATAATGAGGAGCACTTGTAGGGAAGGGGGAAAGAAAGAAAATCAGTTTGCTAGAGAAAGAAGAGCAACACTTGTGGAGAGTGAGGATAGAATCTTGGAAATCTTGTATCAAGGTGATTTGAGAGAGAGATCATGACAAGATGAGAGCTCATTTCTCAACGTAAAAGCTATGTAAATCTTCTTTATTGCTTTAGTGGATTTGATGGTTGATTTTCCTTCTGTGGATGTAGATACTATGGACCGAACCACGTAATTCTCTTGTGTTCTTGTGTATTATTTTCTTTTCCATGTTCTTTTGTGCACTGTTTTGCATTTTTTCCCTGCTGCCCAGCATTTGGCATTCAAGATATTCGACGTGTAGGGTAGTCTTTCAGCCTGCAGGTATTATTCAACAATTCAGTCCTTCGACCAACAGGGTATTCGGCAGTTCAGTTCTTGGTTTTATTTAGGTGTTCGGCAGTCCAATTCTTGGTTTTCTTTAGGTGTTCGACAGTTCAGATCTTGGTTTTCTTCAGGTGTTAGGCGTTCCATTTTTCTCCAACAGCTGTGCTTAATCTCCCATGTGGGCAAGGATTTGGAACACATTTTTTTCTCTAGTTTAACATTTGTGTTATTCAACCTTTCCCCAATCTCATTTTCACACCAATATTTGAAAGCCTTGGAATCATTGTAAGAAAGCGAGGAAGCCATCCCTATCTCTTTGGTGTTCTCATTTTCTTTTTGTTAAACCATTATGGAATTCTTTCATTCATACCTAATATATTAAAGATGGTAGATTGGTATTCATAACAACATTTATTGCCATTTAAACAAAGCCTACTCGATTCATGAGAGTAAAAAGCTTGATATATAAAAGACAAAAAATTCACTGCAATTTGTCTTTCGAGTTTATTAATTACTCACTTGTTGAGATTCTCTTACTATTTTTTTCTTTCAAATAAGTTCATCTCCACTGAAAATTAACCCTAAAACATAGTAGATAAGTCACAAACTTTTAACTTATTCCATTTGATTGGTTGTCCTCACCGACTTACCTAGTGGTTACCCGTGGACACACCCACTACATTTGTACTCATTGACATAGCCTAAGCTCTAATTCCTAAAGCACGTCAATACTCACAACACATGGCACGTCGTTGATCATTTATTCATCCTTGTTTTCTTTTAAGCCAATTTGCTGGTGGCTTATCAAGGGGCCACCTCTGTCATTACCCACTGTCTCTCAACTTGATTCTTTGCTTCTTCCCCCTCTTATTATGACTCAAGAGTCATTAGCGGCTTTGATGGTGTCCAACCTTCTCCTTCATTTGTGGAGCTCGATTTCCATCTTTCTCCTTGGTGCTCCTCAACCCCTTCTAGTAGCTCGACCATGCGCTTCTTATTTACAAACTCCTCTCTACTAGTCATCATTTGATAGTTTGATGTTAATTCTTTTGAATGTTCATGCTCCCCTTCCCTCAAGTAATGCCCCTCTTTTTCATTCACCAATATTGTTAAAGGGCAGGGTAACTTGCCTTGAATCCAATTGCTAGCGTTCTTCAATTATTTCAACATGTCTTGAACTCTACACGACCCAAGCCATCCTTCTAGGATAAAACCTCTCTTTTTTTTTTTAAAGGATAAGCAGCTCCATTTTCTTATACTTCAATTAATAAATTTTCTTTTAATCATCTGAACTTGAAACTTATTTTTACTCCCATATTTGATATTTATCTAATTGGTGATTTCTTTGCTGGTCTTCTCAATCGTCACAATATGCTTATTAATTATCTTTAAAAGTAATATATCAAGGTTTTTTCCCCTCTGTGTTCATATTATGTGAATGCTTTATCAATTCGTATGCTAATTTGACCAACATATTTTGATACCTTTGAAGATCCTCTTATTACCATAATTTGGATTATTTTTCCGCAACTTTATGCCCATTACATCAATCAATCTATATTATACTCTTTGGAATATATTTAGGGGAACCAAAACAAGATGATTCTACCGCCACCAAACCCTGTCATCCATGTTCTCGTTGAGATTGATATTTTTTCCCCTTCGATTCAGAATATGAATTTGAGGCAACTAGAAAGTTCATCCGAAAAACATCAATATACTCATTAGCTATAGGCTTAGCACTTACATCACCAACTAACTCTTTGATAGCTTCTAATTTGTCCAAGGATATTAATTCATCGGCTTTCCTTTATTTTTTTCATCTTAATGGAGGCCTGAAATCACCCTTTGTTTACATCAAAAGCCAAATGACTTGTCATTGGGCAAATCAAATCTGACTTTCTTCTTCTAGTATTCAATGGCTACATAGCATATAACCAGCTAATGCATACCCAAAGTTATATCAAATTCAATCAGAGTTAGCTTGAATATTTTACCAGCTAACATATAATTAAAAAAGTATAATGAACTAGAAACTATCACTGTCAGAAAATATGATATCCATGCCACAGTTAAAGTGGACAGGTTTTACATGCAACTTAACAAGGAACAACTTAGAAGAAGAATATAAATCTCCAGAATAAAAAAACTGTTTTAATATTATTATCTAAAATGCTAATCATACATGTCACAACATCTGAAGATTCCTTAGCTTCCTAAAATATTAGAGAAAAATCTCATGCTTGTACAACTCTTGTATTAGTTTTAGATGAATCTATCATTTATTTTAAAAAATGGATTATTCATAACAAACTTTCTACCTCTAGATTTTTTATCTCCTGGACTTTTTATGGAATAGACAAACACAAACACAAACACAAGACACGAGTGCAACACAACACAGACAAGGTGACATGACGTAATTGCATAAAATATAAACAACCGCAATTGGAGATTGGCCTTATTGCTACCAGTTTTTCCAAAGCATTATTCATGATTGTGTTATGTGAATTAAGGTTTGAGAATTTTTTTCTATGAGCCCTATTGTTGGTGATAGTTCGTTTGATAAGATACCAGGCATTCAGGGAGAGTGTGAGGTAAATACTGATGATCAAATGGTGTCTTCCAACTTGCTGGGACTTGCTTCTTCAACCCTCAATTTTCTCATGCTCTAGAGTGGCTCCTCTCTTTAAGTAGTGCCGCCCCATGCTAATGTAGATTTATTGGATATCATTGTCACCCTGATTCTCCATCACAAGTATCATCCGACATTAATTTGGGTCTACTAATAATTTAAGTCATGCACGGGAAAATAATAGGTCTGCTTCTTACAGGTTCATCACTTACTCATAACATATAAATATATAATATTACACCTATGTTCCTCAATATTACCTATGAATGCTCAAAGTTGTTGATGATTCAAGATCTGCTCAATCTTAAGATTATATCTAACCATTAAGTGATTTAAGGGAAAGCGTTCCATCTTATTCTTTCTAGTCAAGGCACAAACTGAAAAATAAATTTCTCCATTCTTCCAAATTTACTAAATTTTGAATTAGACACAATACCTATCTTGATGATTTTGGAATTTTGGGTTTTCGGCCTTTTCAGGGATTTAATTGTGAGCCTTTTATGCTCTTAAGAAATAGATTGTTACTTGCTCAATTTTTTCAGCTATTTTAACTCAATTTATTGTCTCCTTTTATATTGGCGGTTCTTTGTGATTGTTTGCTCAAATAACGTTTCAATCACTATTAATTAAATTTTATAATCTTGAAAAGAAAAAGAATATATGAACATCTACTGGACACATTTTCTTCTAGCTTCCTTTATCTTTAAATCTTTAGTTAAAGCAAATGATTCAAATAATTGTACTATGAATTTGGCATTTCTAGAAGAGCATTGCGCACAACACATTTCATGTACATTAACAAGATTGTTATTAACAGCTATAAACTTTAATATCAGCTAATAGGTGATAATGACAATGGTGAAATAGCAAATCTCAACATAATTTGAACTGACAGTACACGAGACATTAAATAGGTTCTTGCTTTGCATTTGAATAAAAACAAAAAACAATTGTAACTATGGGATAAACTATCAATTTAAAACATCTTATCATTAAAAAAGAAGAAAAGAAATGATACAAGTCATAATATAAAAAGTCTTCCAAGTAATCATGCACAACTAAAAGGTAGTGGCCTCAAATTATAATAAAAAAATACATTTTGAATAAGATTTGGCAATCAGATAGCAAAAATCAAAATCATATTATAAATCAAGGGCAAAAGTTCAATTTTAAGGGAATTTGATATCAGCACGTGGTTGACTATTGAGCATAAAATCCCTACAGGAGAAGTATAGTAAAAAGGATGCTTACCATCATATCGGGTAGTGGCATTTTGATTTTTGTCAGCATGATTTCAGTGTTATTAGCCCGTCTTAAATCAATCTAAACAATCAAAACTTGAAAAAATCAGAAATATCCTTATGTAAGAACTAATAGGTCTATGTGATAGTTTAAAAGAGATTTATGAGTTACTTATATCAAGCATTTGAACAAACTTTATGATTTAAAAAAAAAATGATCTCTAGTTCAGTTCAAATAAGCAGGCACCATACAGTTTACTAGATAAGCGATTCACTGTTTGCTATAAAGATTTAAAAAAATTGGAAAACTTTCACTCTTTATTCAAGATTTCCTAAACTTAAGAATATTTCACCCATAACAGCACAATAAAAACAAAATTAAGAAGTAGGAGGAAAAAGATGTTCCAGTCAAATTAAATATAATGAGAGATAATGCATAAAATTAAGTGCAATTAGGTTTAATCAATAACTAGTCATGCAGAACAATTTGATGGACCAAGATGTGGCTAGGCAGCATTAATTAAATAAAATCTTCTTATCAAGTATCCTTATGAAATTAGTCATCATTACAAGCGTGAGAGTACTTGATACAACCAGATAAGTATTTGTTAATAAATTAAAATTAAAGCTAGAAGGTTAAAATGGCAAAGCCTTGTATGTGTTATGCAATAAAATGATATCCAGCAGGCTTAGGTAATTTTATAAAATCGTAATTAGGCAAGTAATGTTGTGAGGATCCAAGTGTTGGGTGATAAAATTGCAATTAGGCAATCAATGTTTCATCCATAGTTTATGTAATAAGAACAAGGATAATCACGTCCTAACCTTGAGGTTGTTTTTCTTTATAAATAGGACTACTTGTTTGGGCTTTGTAGATCGTTGATTGATGAGGCCAATTATGAGGGTTATTTTCTTTCTTTTTTGATCCAAGATATGCACAAAGATTGATTTTAGCTATTTACACACTGCTTTCTCTTACTCTGGTTACCTCCTCCTTTTTTTTTTTTCTTTTTGTAGTCATCCACACCAACTGAATTGGCAGCAAAGTAACTATAGTTTTCACCAATTTAGTATTAGATCGACCACCATCTACATCAATTTCTTTGCATATCTATGTGATCTCCATAAAATTTCTACACCATAGAACTCAATAACATAAGATCCCAACTCTTATAATTTTTAGAGAACCAAAATTTAGCATAATGAAATTGTGAAATCATGAGATATTAAATTATGAGTAAGCAACAATCGTCCATATCAATTTGATACCAACCATCATAAATCCCTAATCGGTTTTATAAAAAAAGTTAAATCAATTAACTATTATTTTAAAATCATGTAATCACAATATAATCTATCCAAAAAAGACCTCTCCATCTCACCTTCCTTGCTCGCTATCTCACATCCCATGAACATGCAATCTTGAATTTTGACTTTAATCCATTACCACAATTTTCACCATCACGGGTACAAAAATGCATACAACTAATTTTATTTAAGAAGCTCAAGTTTTGTTACTAATCGCATCAAGAAAGTTTTATCTAAATTTTCACCTGTACGAGAGATATTTCTATAGAGAGGTCATTTTAGAAGACACAATTATAGGTTTTTGGAGGACATCATTTGTGACTTAGGTTAAGCAAAACTATCAAAACCGACGATGAAGGATGAGGAGTTGATGCTCTCCAGTTGGAGAAAGAGAGGAAAGGCGAGAGAGCTTAGAATTGGGCAGTCATCAGTCACCAAAGTTTGAGAATGAATGAGATGGTTGCCAGAGATTTCAGCCCTAACAAATAAAAGAACATGGAAAGGATCTGTTAGCTTCTCCTTGAGAGAACCTACATTGAATCGGCTAGCTAGACAAAAGAGATAAAAGAAGGATGAGGTGAAGGAGGAGACCAAAGACTTCCTCTATTTTCTTCTCATGGCCAATATGAACAATGAATACAAGTATATATATTTTGATGAGATGACTTTGGAGATAATATGTTATAAGGATAAAGAAGTGAAGTGATAAGTGAGCATGTGATGATGACTTGTGTTGTTGTCAGAAGGTGGAGAGTGACTTTGTCTACTAGTTAGTCATAGGTAGTTATGATCGTGGAGTGTCAGTTTGTCTCAAATTATGACAAAATTGGGCATAGGATGTGACTTGGTTAAGATGTCGACCAGTTGGTCGGTAGTTGTAATGTAGTCGATGTCACATTCCCGTGATTGGATCTTCTCTCGGATAGAATGAGTCTACTTCAATATGTTTGGTGTGTGCATGGAATACCAGATTACGAGCGAGAGCCAATGCGGAGGTGTTATCACAGTAAATAGTAGTTGGTTGTGTGATGGGGTACTTGAAATTCCTGTAGAAGTCCACGAAGCCAAATGACATCGGTGGCTAATGTTGATAGTGCAATATTTGGCTTCCGTTGAAGAGAGAGCAACGGTAGGTTGTTTCTTGATCTGTCAGGAGATGAGATTGCTTCCAGGGAAGGAACAATGGCAGGTGTCCTAGCGTCAATCAGTTGGATCGTTAGTCCAACTGGCATCGGAGTAGTTGTGAAGTAGAAGAGGATCGAGGTGGAGAGGAAGACCGAAATTTTATGTTCCTTTTATTTAGCACAACAGTCTTTTGAGATGCTGGAAATGATGAAAACTGGGGGCATGCAAATGTTGAGATAATGTGTTCACCGCATAGGAAATATCGAGTCTTGTTAATAGTGAGATATCGGAGGGAACCCACAGGTTGGCGATAAGGATGAACGACTGCAAATGGTTGGTGAAGGTTCGAGTGGGTAGTAGATGAGGTAGAGATAGGATTAGGGGTAGGTTTGCAATAGCCATACTTAATGTTTTGAGGATGTCGGAGGCATAGTGGGCTTGAGAGAGGAAAAATATGGAGGTGGTGTATTGGATATGGATACCCAAGAAGGGGGAGACTTGTCCCAGAGATTTAATGTGGAAATGTTGCTTCAAGTCATCCATGAGGGAGCAAATAATATTGATGTTATTGTTGCTGAGTAGAATATCGTCCACATACACAAATAGATGGACTTGGAGTGGCAGTAGTAAAGAAACTGGGAGGGATCCGCTTGGCTGCGATGGAGCTCGAACTGAAGAAGATGGTTGGTGAAGGTATTGAACCACTGACGAGGACCTTGCTTGAGGCCGTAAATAGCTTTTTTGAGCAAACAACAATATTGTGGATGTTGAGGATCTAGGTGTCTAGGTGGTTGGCACATGTAGATGGTTTTGGGGAGCTCGCCGTGGAGAAAGGCATTTGCAACATCCATTTGTAAGATAGGCCAGTTATGATGTAGAGAAGTAGCAAGTAGTAGACGGATTGTCGGAATTTTGACTACAGAACTAAATGTCTTCGTGCGGTGAAGCCTGTATTTTTGTTGAAAACTCAAAGCGAAGAGGCGAGTTTATACCTAGTGATTTTACCATTAGTGTTGTGTTTGATCTTGTAAGTCCAATTGATGTCAAGAATGGGTTAGTTGGGTGGTGGGGGAAAAAGAATCCATGTATGTTGGTTTTGAAGAGCTATGAACTCCTCTTGCATGGCAGTTCTCCAAGTGGAGTGTTGGCTAGCTTCTTTGAATGTGAGGGGTCCGGTGAGATGGGAGATTTGATGGGATAGATTGATTATGTGTTTCAGATGACGTGACTCTGTTTTGCTTCGAGTCATCATATGGTGTGTTAGATTTGGTGTCGGCAGGGCGGCTGGAGGGGGAGGTGGGAGTTCTTGGTTGGAGCTGCTATAGTGGGTTTTGGGATTTCTATTGCAGGAACAGTTGGTGGGTGTTGGATGGGGGAAGGTGGTGTTTGAGTGTGAGATGGAATGGAAGTTGGTGGAATAGTGGTGGGAAGTGAGAGTTGTGGTGGAGTGATGGGAGTAGAGGAGGCGTTGTTTGATGGATGGGGGAGTGATTTGTAGGGGAAGCGGGTTTCATCGAAACAAACATGACGTGAAATGAATACCCTTCCGCTCTCGAGGTGGAGATATTTGTAGCCTTTGGTGTGATCGGGGTAGCGGATGAATATGGAAGGAAGGGCTTTAGGGTCGAGTTTGCTGCGATGAGATGGGGGATCCAAGGGAAACACGCACATTCGAAGGTACAAAGGATGGTATAATCTGGCGGATGTTTGTATAGTACTTGGTAAGTTCATTTATTGGAGGTGTTGGGGGAGGGCATGCAGTTTTTTAAGTATGTAGAGGTGAGAGCGGTGTTAGGCCAGAAAGAATGTGGGAGATTGGAGTCGGCAAGTAGTGTTCTGGTTGTTTTAAGTAAATAACGATGTTTTCATTCTGTTAACCCATCCTATTCAAGTGTGTAAGGACAAGACAATTGATGAATCATGCTTTGGAGGATAGGAGATTATGAAATTTGGTGCTATTATATTCGCCGACACCATCTAATCTAAGATATTTGATTTGAGCATTAAAAGTGGTTTTCCACCTATTGTTTAAATTTATGAAATGATGGATAGTTTCCAATTTGTGAATCATTAGATAAAGCCAAGTATAATGAGTAGACTCATCAATAAAGACAACATAGAATTTATAGCCTTGAACAGAATTGGTTGGGGAAGGTCCCCATAGATCGATGTGTACATGTTCAAGTGGTTGACGATGATAATTACTCTAAGAAGAGAAACTTAGTTTGTGATGCTTAGCTAAAATGTAGGAATTACAGAGTGGAGCTTTCTTAGGAACACATAAACTAGGAAATTGTTTGGAAATAAGTAGAAATGTATTGGCATTGATGTGACTAAGCCTTTGATGCCAAACTTTAGCGGTAGTGGAGGTTGAAATCATGGCTTGCCTAGGATGATTTGGTTGAATTGGATAGAGTCCATTGCGTCATGGCGCTTGCAGGAGGATTTGTTGAGTCATTCAGTGCTTGATTTGATATCTGGAGGAATCAAATAGAATAGTGCAATTATTGTCAGAAGCTAATTGAGAGATGAAAATGAGATTGTGAGAGAAATGTGGAGTTTGTAGAAGATTGGAAAGAAGTAGCTTACAAGTTGGAGTTGGATGTAATGATAAGTTTAACATGACTCAAATCGGCCAAACTGGAACCCAAATAGTAATCAAGTTAGTTCGAGTTATTTGAGTCAATCCAAACCCCACTCGAATAATAATAAGGCCTATAACTGTAACATGAAGCCAACCCAGATAGCAACAACCTGAATCCAAGTTTTTGTTTGTTGGGTCATTGTTTTACAGCACTTAGGCCATTATTTCTTTTGATTACTTTAATTATATTCTTAAAATGTACCTTTATAACTACTGCAACTATATGTTAAGCAACCAAACTTTTTCCTAAAACCAACTCCCGGCCTCATCTAATAATTTATTTTACAAAATATATATCTTTTAATCTAACATAGGAAGCCATAGTTATAATGCCTTCACTAATAACTAAATTAATAATAATTATCAAATCACTAGTCGTATTCACATCAACAAATTTATCTTCTAACTCTCTACCCATTATTATATGCTTCTCATTTATATTATTATTCTTCGCAACATATAATATCTTATAATCTTCTCCAATGTCTTCAGTTTCTTTTTTTCCGTTTTGTTCCATTCAAACATGCCCTATTAATGATAGACCTAAAATGTATGATAGATAATAAGAATTTCTGATATAACTATGAGAATTCATGATAAGGAAAAAAGGGGAAAAATAGAAAAAGAGTATTAAGATGCCTTTTTTTTTTTCTTAGAAAGGCTACCATTACCAAAGACTTACCAAGTGAACGGTATCAGATTTAGTAGCTACTTTGGCTCGTCCTTCAGATTTAGAGCTATCTGGCTTTTTAGCAACCACGGAGAAAAGTGTCTCGAGCTCTGAAACATCAAAGTCTGAATTGCTGCACACGAAAGCACCAAATAATAAAAAGTATTGAAAATTAAGAAAACAATACTAAATATATGAATTGTAGAATTGTCTAGAAAAGTTTACATCATAAAAACTTGTTTTACATGATTTATAGTTAAAAGTCATTGATAGTTTAGCATCGCTAAATTGAAAATATTACGATGAATGCAAGGACAAACGAATAAGGATAAATGGAGAGAAACTAGCACCATTTTGAAGATGAAATTATGAAGAAGAAACTGTCATTTAAGCATGAGGTAATATGTAAAAATATATTCACTGAAGGAATATAAATTAGTGTCAGAGATATCGAAGTAGAAAAAATATGATAAAGCGGAAAGAAGTTATTTGAAAAGATTTACACATAGTAAGTTTAACACGTCATGTAAACATTAATAATAGAAAAGACTTGAAAGGAGGATTAATAAAGCTAATTCCAAACAGTTAAGATAAGACTAACGATGGTGTTTTTAGGATAGAGGAGGATTAGGTTGACCAATTAAGGCTTGCATTATCTAAAGAATGGTATGAATATAACTAAAATTGCCTGTGATGCAAGAAAGACACAGAAAATAAGAAATTCATTGCACCTGTGAGCATCTATTTGCTTTTGTAATTCTGCCCACAGACTTCCTTGCAAAGCTCTTGATACTTTCACCCAATGCAAAGGTTTTAAGGACGACTTTTTCAGTGATGAAGCAGGTCCAACAGAAAACGCAAGTCCATGTCCTCTTCCACCTGCCATAGGATGTGATGCTAGTGGTCCTTTTAATCCAGAACCTGGGGGCGGTGGAGGAGCACCCGGAGTTTTTGGAAGTAGTGGAGGCGGTGGTACACTTCCTCCAGAGGGAGGCCGTGGCAATAGAGCTCCGTCACAATGTTGACCAGGTGGGGGTGGAGGTGGAGGAGCTCCACATTGTCCTCCAGGAATTGGCGGTGTTGGAGAAACTCCTCTAAATCCAACTGGAAAAGGTGGTGGTGGCGGAGGAGCTCCATTTCCTCTCGGCAAAGGTGGTGGTGGTGGAGGTGCAGGAGCTCCACCCTGTCCTCCAGGAATTGGCGGTATTGGAGAAGCTCCCCTGAATCCAACTGGAAAAGGTGGTGGTGGTGGAGGAGCTCCATTTCCTCTCGGCAAAGGTGGGGGTGGTGGGGGTGGAGGAGCTCCACCTGATCCTCCAGGAATTGGCAGTGTTTGAGAAACTTCCCTGAATCCAACTGGAAAAGGTGGTGGTGGTGGAGGAGCTCCATTTTCTCTTGGCAAAGGTGGTGGTGTTGGAGGAGCTCCATTTCCTCTTGGCAAAGGGGGTGGGGGTGGAGCCTTTCCAAGTGCTCCTGAGAGTGAAGGTTGTAGCAGTGCTCCCCTAGGTGTATCAGGGAGTGGAGGTGGTGTCAATGCTCCCGTAGGAGCTCCAATAAGTGCATGTGGTGGAGCTCCATTGATAATTGTTGGGGGGGGGGGTGGGGGTGGGGGGGGGGGTGGGGGTGGTGAAGCTCTACTAATAGTTGGAATAGGTGGTGATGGCAGTGGAGCACCACTAGTAGTTGGAGGTGGCAGTGGTGGCGGCAATGGGGAAGCTCCACTAGTAGTTAGAGGAGGGGAGGGAGGTGGTGGTCGTGGTGGTGGAGCAACATTGTTGGCTAGAGGAGGTGATGGGGGAGGAGGTACTGGTGGTGGAGCGCTGCCAGCAGCTGGAGGAGGGGGTGGTGGTAGTGGTGGACCTTTGATGGTAGTTGGAGAAAGTGGTGGTGGAGCTGCACTAAAATTCAGAGAAGAGAGCAGCAGAGGTGACCCTGTAGGTCTTCCTGATAGAGGTGGAGGTATTACAGGTGGTGCTTGAACTCCACCTAAGGTGGGAGGGGTAGGGGGTGATCCACAGGGAAGTCCTTGAGGTGGAGGTGGGGCTGGTGGTGTTGGTGGAGATTTCACATGAGAGGGTTTAATTGAATTTTCAGTAAAGCCCTGAGATGGATATTCTAGCAAATTGGAAGCTCCCCCACACTCTTCAATGAAAGGCAAAGACGCGGCTCCAAGGGGAGGGAGTGGTGGTTGAGCTGATTGCAGATTTGCTTCATGGGAAGGACGCGGAGTTGCAGATCCTGGAGAGGTAGGAGGCAGAAGAGTTTCAAGTGCAACTGAAGCTTTGAATGGAGTGGGTGTTAAGGATAGAGCTGCTCCACGAGGCAGAGGAGGATATGGTGGTAGGGTTGGATATATGCTAAGAGATGAAAATGAAGGAAGAGAATGTGGTGGAGCAAGAGCACTGGAAGGAACTATAAACACTGGTGTGGGAACTGGAGTTATTAGTAGAGATTCTCTGACTAGATGGGAAGCATGTAGTTGAGGAGGAGGAGGTGGTGGTGGTGGTTGTGGAGGGTGATGAAGAGAAGAAGGCAGTGGTGAAACTGTAGATGGGCCTCCAAAGGACGCTGAAAGAGAAAGGTTTGACGCATGGTCTTCAGAAATAATTTCTAGCTGTAGATGTGGTGATAAAGGTGGGTGAGAAATGACCAAGTCAAACCTACCTTCCTTGACAATATGCGAAGAAACAGGTGTAGAAGGACTTGTTAAAAGGCCTTTTGTGCCTCTTTCAACATTTATCGGAGGCAAGGGTGGTAGGTAAGATGCAAGTAATTCAAGAGCACTTTGCTTTTTCCTGAAAGGGGGCGTTGGAGGAGGAGGAGGAGGAGGTGGTGGTGTTGGTGTTGGTGGTGGAGCTTGGCTCATTCCTTCGCCATTTGCAAGTAAGAAAGAAGAGCACAGATCATTGGAACCGTTATTAATGGGGTCTGGAGAAGAGCCTGAATGGACAGATGAATGTGGAGGAGGTGGGAGTGGTGCTGATGGTGGTGGTAAAGTTTGGGGAGGAGGTGGAGGGGTTGGGGGCATTGAGCATAACAGGGGTGGTGAAGGAGGTGCAAGAGGTATGCTATTAGTTAAAAAGCCAACAAGGAAGGGTGATGGATGAGGAGAGGAGAGAGGTGATGAGACAGGTGCTGGTGAAGGAGACATTGTAGGAGATTCTGTTACATGCACGGATGATGGAGGTGGGGATGAAGGTTTATCCTTGATTAGAGTGGCGGAATGCAATGGTGGGGCAATGAGAAGAGAAGCTGAATCCTGAGGTGTAGAAGAAGGCAGTGGAAGGAGAGGGGGTGACGGTGGGGGAGGATTTTGGGATGAGGAAAAAGTAGGGGAATGAGAGATTGAAAGATGCTCTTCTCTAACTCTCAAATTTGAAAGAGGTGACTGTGCAGTTGGAGGTGGGTATGGTAGGGGTAGACAAGGGGCTGTAGAAGTTATGCCAGTGACCGGATTGACTATAAGCAAGGGTTCAGGATATGCAGGGACTCTGTGACGAAGCGAGTGCGGAGCTGAAAATGACATTGCTCTCCCATTTTGAGGTGACCAAGGTGGAAGAGGAGGTGGGCTTGGAGGTTTGTAAGGATCTGGAACTGGAAGAACCGTTCCTTTGGCTGGAGGAGAAGAATGAAATTGTTGTTCATGACGAGGCAAAGGAGCAGCAGCAGTAGGCGAAGGAGGAACTAAAGGTAGCGATGGAGTTTGAATAGTTAGTAGAGTGGTAGAAGAGGAGTTTTCAGAAACGGCATCAGGTAAAGTTTGAGAAGAAATGCTTTCAAGTTGAAGGGTAGTGCAAGAAGCATTTACATGAGGCGTTTGTGATGACTGAGAAGAGGAAGATGGGCAAGCCTTCTTGAACAAGGGTGGCAAAGATAATTCTACCGTTGATTCTGTAACAACAGTTGATAGCTCTACGGATTCAACTTCTTGCAACGATGTAGAAGTTTCTACGGATGGTGCCAAGCTGTTAAGCTTGAGCGAAGGATATGGCAGAAGATTAGCATATTTGTTGGTAGAGTTAGTAGAAGATATTGTCTGTGATTCTTCAGGTTTGACATGATCGTCAAGCAAATTATGTTGTTCCCCCTTTTGCACGGTTATAACTAAATCAGAAGGCGCTTCCTCGGTGTAACTTGGTTCCTCCTGTGCAACAGTAAGCAGCAGCTCCTGAGGCGCGTCTCTGCAGTCACCAACCATCGAATTTTCACAAATAACTTCAAACAAATCCATATTCTTGGTGACAACATCATCCCTAGGTAAATCATGGGCTTCGAAATTAATCTCATCAATTTCTGAACTCCCACTATGAGCCGGCTGGTACCGAATAAAGTTTATTGCAGTAAAATCAGGACTAACACCCTCGTTGAACTTTTCATCTTCCAAAGCACTTTCTCCTTCCAGCAACGGAGTTTCTAAACTCTGAGTAGTATCACCTGAAGCAATGGGCACGTTGCCCTTCAAGTCCCGATTCACACTTTGGGCATCTGACTGGGTAATTCCTTGAACTTCTGAATTAACAATACCTTCTGCATTCTCTATGAGATCGGTCATGTTAGATATCCCGAAGTCAGGAATACTTTCATCAAAGACACGATTCATTTCTTTGGCCTCATTATCTAGAAACTCCTTCAAAGCTTCATTCACTACATTGTGCTTCAATTTATTTGCAGACAAAGTTTCTAAAGAATTGACATCTGTTAGGAACTCTACTTCTTGATTCAGATAACCAATAAATGGCGAAATCTTCCCTACATTTACAAGATCAGCACTTTTTTTAACATCCTGTGTAAGGTCAAACATTTTAGGAGTTCTAAATATAGGACTGCCATTATGAAAAGATTGTTTTCCAGTGTCATCATCCCCAGTATACTGTTTGGAAGGTCTGATTTGTAGGTTGTTCTGACCTTCATCTACTGCGAAAGTGACACAGGTGATTCTTCTTTCCATTCCAGAAACAGAGCTTTTAGAAGTACTTTCTTTAATAGGCAAAATGACAGCATTGCTGATAACCTGTCCGAGATTTGCCGCCACAGATGTATCCCTCGCTTCATAAACTGAAGTTGCTCTCTGTGCTTCAGTAATCTTGTCATCCAACATGCATGTAACTTCTTTTCTATCCAAGATACTTTCTTTGTCATCTTCGACAGAAATTTCTTGAGCAGAATCAGTCTTAAGATTCTTTATATGGTTATGTTCCAGTTTACCACTCAATACATCATGACAATTTGAAATTTCAGGGGAATTGCTATCACTTGGAACACTTCGAATTGCATGAATATCTGAATCTTTAGATCCATCATGCAAATCAGGATTGCTAAAGATCTCTTCTGCTTCAAAAAACTCTTCTGCTTCCAATTCATCGTCATCATCAACAGTTGCATCTCTTGGGCACTTGTCAGAATAAAGGTTAACTTCTGAAAACAGTACCTGGTTCAGGCACCAAGAAACATTCAAACTCTAGAATATCAGTAATAGACTAGAATTCAAAAGAAACTAGCACGTACCTCTGCCTTGAAATCTCTAGAAAATCTATCCTCTGCACCCCACATGATGTCGATTTCCTCCTTATTCAGCAAAAGAACATTGCATTGAATAAACACTGTGTTTAATGTAATTCTGAACATCATCTCCTCATGTTCCAGATTCTCATCCAAATGTATGCATTCAAGAACAACATCCCCTTGAATGCCACAATGAACATCAATCACAATTGATGAACTATCTGCCTGCAATAAGGTACAATTTGAGTTAATAAAAAATGAAAATTAGCACCTTTTACACTAGAGATTAGACCTTACCTGTCTGAAATGCTGAACTGGTTCTGTCATATTTAATGTTGAGAAAAGAAGCCTGGAGTCGCTATCAACCGGGCTCAAGGGCTCTTGGCCATAGACACGAACAAATGGTCTACATCCCCCTGCACCATCAAAGTCTGGAATAACTTTAAGGACAAGAGAATTTAAAATGAATGGCGCAGGGGAAGGAAGTGACTCTAAATTTTTTCCTTGTCTGGTGACATAGTGAAGATATCTCAAATGAGAAGACAGTGGCTTTAGTGGAGAAAAACTGCAAAAGAGCTCCTTAGGGGCCTGCTTATACATCATTTCCAGTGTCCTTTCCTCCCCATTATACTGATTTCTGTAGAGCAAAAGAGATGCAAGCATGAAAGCGAGGTTGGGCCAACCTCCTCTTTCACAATGCATCAGAAGAACATTTTGATTCCCCCCAGAAGACAATAAATTTTCACAAGACCTTAAGAATTGGTAAACCATTCCCAAGGGAAGCAGAGGACATCCCTGGTATCGCCCAGGATACTCTATGACATTAATATTATAGTATGAAAGAATTTCCTTAATCGGAGTTCTAACTTCACCCTCTTTGAAATTAAACACCGTGATAGAAGCTTCAGGAAAACAGGTCTGTAGCTGGGAGACAATATTAACCATGTAATTCTTGTACTCATCTCCTTCCGAAATGGCAGATGAAAAGCAGCAGTCAAACACTGCCAGCAAAAAAACAAAACTAGAGTTGAGGAAGAAAAATATATAAATCAAATTATCAGAAATGCACGAGTTAACTAGGGCTTCTGCAATCTGCCCGGATAAGAAAAATAAAATAAAAGGGAATAACCTACTGACTTGCTGCTCCGAGCTAACTCAATCTCACAGGATCAACCCTCACATAAACATACTTCCTTCTTTTACTTTACTCAACTAAAAGAATTAGCAAAAGTCAAACGCCCAAACTTATATTCTCCACAAAAATCTCAAGTATTATTCCTTAATTTTTTTCATAATTACAATAGAGTAACCAAGATCAAAAAAGGAATCCATAAATAACAGACATATAAACCATTAACCAAACTGAATTCTCAAAATATCCAATCTTTCCTTGTACAGGGAAAATCTGGAGCTAATCAAAACTGAAAAAAAAATGCAGAAGAATTCGAGGCCATGACAGAGCTTAGAGAAGAACAAATATGAGCGTTACCGTAGACTCTATCGCTGATCTCCAATAACCGATCCGGCGGTTTCTTGTAGAACAGCCTCCTGAATAGCGCCATCCGACGGCGCCTCCACAGGCATCCGTCGCTCCTCCAGCACGATCTAAACCCTAAATTTCCCGCGAGTCTAAATCAAATAGAACAAAAATGCACGTGTTCGGAACCAATCAATCGTGAAAATAAGTAGCGATAAAATGCACGTTAGGGTTTTAGAATGTCATGTAGGAGGAGGAAGTGAAGATTCGCCCTCCTTTTTTCTCCATTTTTGCTGCTTGAATGGTGAGGAGAGGAGGAGGAGAAGGTGCGGGCGAGCGAGAAGCTAGATAGCCAAAGGTGCGAAACGCGCCGGCTCAGCTGGTTCGACTCGGCAGTTATTTGTGGACCCACCGAACTCTTTCCCGCTACACAGCCGTTCCTAACGACTTGTTTCGTGGGCGTTAGCTTGACTTCATATGGCTTATGACGCGTGTAATTGAAATATATATATAATTTATGTTAAAATCAACTAAAAAATTTTGCATTTCCTTTAAAATTAGTTTTGATGCGTCGTCAACAAAATTTTATGAAGGATGAATTTCGATGTACTTTTTATGAACGATCTTTCAAATTCAAATATATGATTATCTGAACCCCAATTTCTGAATGCTTACAGTCAAACTTGTTGTCTTTACAATGCTACCATAATGATAACAAAATTGTTTAAATTTGGGTCCAATCAAGCTCAGATCAAATCAGTGAAGCACATTTAAGGGTTTTGAATCTTAAATTGAATGATCAATTGAACTCCAAAATTGACATATTTATAGTCAGTAGAGCATCTTGATGAGAGGAATCCAAATAGCTTAATATTGCTAAATTCTAAGATCATTTAGGAACTCGAATCATTAAAAATCCATTTATGGTTAAGGAAGATTAATAGGAACTGCCTGGTCAGGTGGTTAGGGAAGTTATGCGCCAAAAGATGAAAACATCACTTCCTGGCGAAGAAAATAAATTCCAAAGCATGTTCTGAAGAGAAGATGCAGTGATAACCACCAAAATCCGTAGAAGTCAAACATTATTGACCACCGTCGGTCAGTCACCGTCGACCGCCACCCACCATCACCATATGTCTTCACCTACCACCAGTTGTCGATGACTCGTGTTTGCAATAGTTGTGGTCCAATAACTCGTTGAATAAATATTGGCCATCATAATCATCGACCACTGTCATTAAGGCATATTAAACTCCCACATACTATTGCTGGTAGCCCTTGGTTGCAACCGTTGTAGTCCAAATATGTTCATTATATCTAACACTTGTTTTGAAACACCGACAAGTAAACACTGGCCTCCATAGTCACCAACCTTTGTCATCTATCACTTGTTAGCTACTAACGGTTGTCACCGTTTATCGTTGTTGACCGCCGGTTACTGCTAACCCTTGCTCGCAACTACCACATTGAAGTTCAAATACGATTAGTATGTCCAACACCTATTATTTTTTTGTGTTGCATAAATGCATGTGTAATTTTCGGTGTAAGATTGTAATAACATTCTTTCTGTTGTAGGAAAAGGGCACCCCAGTACGTACAAACATATAGTGGTTACTTTGACTGGGTTAGACCTCGTGATTTTTTCAATTCCAAACTTTTTTCATGTAAAAAATATTGGTGTCTTCTCTCGCCACTTCTCTTTAACTATGTGTATGATGGATCTTCATACAATGCTAAGAAATTAAAACACTACTCTGCAGTCGTCAGTTTTCCTGCATGCATGCTACAAGAATAACACAAACTATTTGTATTATAACAATTAAAATGAATTTATTATTTCTCAACCAAGAAAAATACATAATAAAGAGCATTTAGTACTATAACACAATATTGTATAATTTAATAACTATAAAACAATAAATTTAAATGTCACAATCAATCAACAATAAATATTTACAATTGCATATAACAATCTACATTAAATTTATGAAAGAATGGATGAATATTACTTTGGATAAACTTAAGAGCTTATTTTATTGTGCTATTAATGTGCACATAAATAATCCTTGTAGAATTCTATATGATCAAGTATAACCTCTAAAAGTTTTTCCTTGAATTCAAATATAAGATGCATTGCATTGCATTCATTAGATATCCTTATTACCATTGTCATTTAATAAGGATATAAAGCACTCATTAGACCATATGTGTAAATATTTTTTTTAATTGCATATTTTCTTATTTAAATTTCACATGGATTCTCTTATCACAAACTTAGAATCACATCCTCTACTTTCAAGGAAATTCTAATAAAAATTATTTTTTCTTGCTATCAAATAATCCTAAAATCTCAAAAAATCTATAGAAACATCAAAACATTCATAAGAAGTGAAATGTTATATATCATCTAATATACTTTACTCTACTTGGCTAAATAAACATAATAGTTTTACTTCATACCAAAAAAATAGGATCTTTCAATGTATCTGATGATACACATGATGACCTTTTTTTCTAATTGAAAGGGATTTTTTCTCTTTAGCTTTTTATACTGGAAGATTATTGCTCCATAATAATGATCAAATAACTCCTAGAACTTTAGGTAGCATTATATTAGCTACTTTAATAGGTAAAAATAAATAATATATATGTTGAAAAAATAGTTAAAGTGAGTAATTTTGAATATTAAAAACTCATGCCATCAATAAAATCATAGGCTTATCATCTTATTGCCAAGACTAATAGTGAGTATATCTTGATATTAAAGCTATCTTGGTGGAGAGGATCAATTACAAGTAAGCAATTGTTCTTCATTGATTAGGAGGAGATGATCAATGCCATATAAATCCATAGGCTTGTGTATCTTTCCTGATGAATCTATATAGACTCTAATTAAATACTTCCTATTATGTTAATTCCTCTCATAAATCATTATCCTCTTTCTACTTTTATTTACAATGTTAAAAGATGGGCTACATGGTCTTCTAATTTTTCCACACCCTTGTCCAAATATATAATAGCAAGACATTTATCCCTTGCCTTCCCCAACCTTCTTATCGACTTCCTACTTCATCCTTTTCTCTTTCCACATTTTATCCATAACTTTAATTCAATGAAACACTGATTCAATGATTAGCACACCATCACTCTCTTCTTTTCTCATCGCGATGTATATAATTTTAAAAAAAAGATTGATGAGAACATCTAATATATATGCTCCAGTAGGGCTGTCAAAAAAGCTCGTTGTTTGCGAACAGTTCGTGTTCGGTTCGTCAATGAGTTCGTGTTCGATTCGTTCGATAACTATATGCTCCAGGCTCAACTAATTATTATGAAAACTCTATAATTAAACTTTTTTGCTCTTTAGTTCCTATTCAAGAAAAAGTTGATTTAATCCTTTTTTAGAAAGGCTTAATTAGACTCAAAGACTGGTTATTTTTAACCCTACTCCTATTTTTTTTCTCAACCATCATAGGAAATGTATTAATTATTAGTGCTAATTTTGGCAATAAAAATATGCTAAAAATGCTATAATTCTTGTCGCCACAGGAAAAAATTAAAGTGGAGGGTTTCTGATGGATGCCTTGCCAGAAAACTCGTTAGACGCAAGAACACAATTCATTAACAGATTGTCTATAAAAAATATTTTGTGTAATCTCATTTATTTTTACCTTCTCTAAACACAATCCTTATTCTTTCCCTATGTTCACCTTCATATATATCCCACAAGATGACTCAATTGATGTTAATAAAAATGATTGATTATGAAAGCAACTTGTATGGACCTAGTTTGAATTAACTTGAAGGTTATAAACAATGGTCATTCATAATGTGTGTGTGCATTAATATATATATATATATATATATATATATATATATATATATATATATATATTCTTTTCTATTTTTATTTGTAATTAAACTTTTCAATATTGCATGAACATTTCTTGAATGTTGTCGATTGTTTTATTAACAAACTCATTATGCCATCTACTATTTTAATGAAGTGTTATTTAAATATAAAAAAATCATAAGCATATATCTACTATAAGTAAGATGATATTTCCTTTATATATATATATATAGTATTATTACATTTTGTTATGTTTATTTACAAGAGTTGGGTGTTTTTGTGCTCCCTTCTTCATGCCCATTGTAAATTGTTTCCTCCACGATCGACAACCTCTATTACCCTTCACCTCTAGCCGTTGATCGCCCGTTGCAGTCAACCATCCTTTGTAGCTGTCCGCCACCCGTCGTCACTGTCATCACCTATCATCATTGCTGCCACCTCCCGTCGCAGCCTCTGCCTCCACCACCCGTCGTCAGCAGCCGCCACCACCACCATCCACCGTTGGCCACTACCGCCACCCTCTGTCGCCTGCTGCCACACCTCCAACATCGCCGACCAATATATTACATTCTAAAATACAATACATTCACTTTCCATTGAGCCAAATAACTGTAAATTTTTTTTAAATACAATACATTATTTCTGCATTGCATGCAAGTGACAAAACATCTCTTTCTTTCTACAAACAAAATTGCTTCCACCATTGATATAAAACATACAACTCAATTCTTTCGTATTTGTACGTCTAACCCCTAAATTTAAATTTTTAGTCGTGTCACCTGATTTTTGTATAAAAAATGTAATATGTTTATATTTTATGAAATATTTGGACGTAATAAATATAAAAACCAAAGTTTAACTCTCAAAATATTTGCCCCTTAAAAATGTGTTTTTATCATGTTATTCAATTATGTTTTATTTCTTGCCCTAATTAAAGAGAAAATTTTACGTCTGGACACAGCTCGTCCGGACGTCCAACCAACCGCCTGGTGCCAACGTGGGGTCCTGAGGTTGGCCGTCCGGGCGTGCGGAAGTTTCGTAAATAAGAGGTAATATATCCAAATCATAAGAAATTATTTACTCTTTAGTATATATATTATACTATTAATTTGAAACTTATTCCTTGCCGTAAATAAATTGAGCTTCAATTTTACTTTGCGGTAAATAGTCATAATTTCTTATTTAAGAAATTAAGGATAAATGAAAAATTAAAGTACTCATGAGAAGTTGCCACGTTAACCCCATTTTTGTTTTTTTTCCTCTTTAATTTTTATTTTGCAATTTCTAACAACTCATTGAAAATTTATAGATCAAAGAGAGAAAATAAATAAAAATAAAAATAAAAGTCGTCTCAGTATTAAATTGTGCTTTTTTATATATTTTAGATAATATAAATTATAAAATCTCAATTTTTTAAATAGAAAAAACAGTAAGAATTAAATTAAGGAATATATTTTTGTTTAATGTTGAAGAAGAAGCCTAATTTCTCATGGCCATAATGATGGAAAATATTTGCATACATAAGACGTAAGTAGAGCTGCGTATGTCAGGAGGTTATTCAGAGGGTATAGGGGGGTTATATTCGTGTTATACCCTCCTGTAACCTATAAATAAGTTCTGCGCTTCTGTATTTCCGATAGGTACAGGTAAGTTACATGGAGGTTATAGGGAGTATAACACGGATGTAACTCCGTGTATCCTTTGAATAACCTCCGACGTACGGATACTTACTCAAATATTTTCCCATAATGATAGGCTCATTAATAAGCAAGCGCAAGCCGGCTGTTTAGGCACCAGCGAAAATATCTTTTAAGAAATAAAAATACTTGGGATCACATAAAAAATTTGAAAAAGGTCCATTTGTCATAATTTCAAACTTAATTTTATGTCACAAATAAAAAAAAAAAATGATTTGAGATTGCTACAGACATATGATAAATTATCAAAAGAAAAAGAAAATGTTAAATAATCATGATATAGCTTTATATTAAGATGAGCTTAAATAGTGTCAAATCTATTTAAAATTAGTATAATGAATGAAGAATTTATATTACAATAATCATAAACATATTCTCTAAATTTTAAATTGATATTAATACAATTTGTATTAAAAATAGTGATAATATTAATTTAAAGTTAACTTATAATTAATGTCACCGAATTATTACTTTCAATTAGTTTTTAACTTAGCTAAAAAAAAATGGTTTTGAATTTATTGTTGCTGAAGGTTCCTGAATCGGTATACTTCAGTTTATAGATTGATGGTAAATGAATATGTTGTCTTAATTAGAGATATATATATATATATATATATATATATATATATATATATATATATATATATATATATATATATATGTTTGCTAGATTAAAGGTATGCTCTAATTGTTAAGAAATTTATAACCCTAAATTTTTTTTTTCCAATTAAGTGTAATGGTTATTTATACATAAAACCTCTGGTATCATCTCCTTTCCCAAAACGACCAGATCCCGTCTGCGACAGCCTCTCACACTGCCAACAGGTCCGAAACCACCAGATTACCCTTAGACTGAAATCTCTGGCATCAAACACATATACTATGAACAACCATCACATAAAAAATCTACAACCGTGTGACCTATGAATCCACTACTCTCTAACCATCAACCTCAGTAATCCATGTCCAATCAGAATGTTATTTTGACCCCCAATTATTGAACTAAGGTAAAAGAACACTCTTGTAATATGGTACCGCTCACCTACCACATTTCACCTACCGCTCACCTACCTCCCACCTACCACTCTCTTGCTTCTATAAATAGAGAGGGTGTGAGGCTTAGGAGAGCAAGGGAAGAGATCTTAAGCTACCACAAAGGAGGTGAGAATAACTAGAGAACTAGAGAGGAGGAGAGCATCTTGAGGTCTTGTATCAAGGTGTCGCTTGAGAGGTAGGTCATAGAAGGAAGATAAGGGCTCATCTCTATTTATAAGTTATGTATTCTCCATTTCTTTTGCCTTAGTGAACTATTTGATTGATTTCCTCCCGTGGACGTAGATCCAGTTGGATCAAACCACGTAAATGATATGTGTTTGCTTGTGTTCTTTGTGTTTCATTTCTATGTCAGGAAGTGCATATCTCACAACACAGAATATTCTAGCTTCAGTGTCAAAGTTGTCCTCATCGAAGGAAAAAATAATGTATGGTCCCAAACATTAGACATGCAAACTGAGGACTTGAAAAGCTCAAATATATTATGGGTAAAAATGACCCACCGATGGAAACAGATGCTGCCTATGCAAAGTGGTATGCAAAAAATTAAAAGGTCAATGGTTGGTTACTAACCTCCATATCGCCAGAGATAATTAAGTGTTAGATTCAATTGCGTACCACAAAAGAAATGTGGAGTGCTCTTGCCAAAACTTTCTCTGATGGATCGGGTGAGACCCAACTCTTTGCATTGAATCAGCGTGCCTTCACCACCAAACAAGTTGGTTGACCTCTATCAACATATTACGTCGAGCTTCTCAAAATATTCCATGAATTAGATTATTGTGATAAAGTTATCATGAAGGACTGTGATGACATTGTCGCTTATAAGAAATCTGTTGTACGGTTGAGAGTGTAAATCTTCCTTAGTGGCCTTGATATAGAATTCAAACATTTTAGAGATATAGTTCTTTGGATGGACCCCTTGATGGACCTCGATCACACCTATGCTTATGTCCGTCAACATGTTATGTGTCATGCTTCCTTAAATTACGAATATGATAATCCTGAAACTTCTATTCTAATGGCTCGCGCTCTAAGCCCTAGACTCGATAATCCACTTTGAAGGTTGAATCTGAACAAGCGCGATCTTAGAAGAGCAGCTATGAAATAAGTGCTACCAAACCCGAACGTATGTGCACTCATTGTGGTGAGACAGGCTATAGAAAAACATGGTGTTATGACTTAATTGGATATCTAGATTAGTGGGATCCAGCAAAAGGCGCCACACAAGCACAATTCAAAGACAAACCATCAAGCCTTCATTGTGGTAACCGAATCTTCCAATGATGTTGCATAAGCCTCCTCTTTGATTGCTACTTCATATAACATTGGTAAGGTTTTCCATACTTCTGTATCAGTTATTACTAGTAGTACATGGATAATCGATTATGGTGCTATGAATCACATGACCTTTGACGATAAATAATTCCATATAAGAAACAATTTACCACACATATAGTATCTAGTGCCAATGGTAACCCATTACCTTTGAATGGGGAATGTTCAGTTCCTCTCTCATAAAATTTGAATATAGACTCTATTTTAGTTATACATTCCTACAACCATAATTTATTATCTATTGCTCAAATAATCAGTACGTTGTATTGTGTTGTAATTTTTTGGCCTAAATATTGTGTTTTTAAGGACATTCAAACTTAGAAGATAATTGGTTTTGGTAGTAGAAAGGGGAAGCAATACTATCTGGATTTGAAGCAAACTAGCTCATATCAATTGGCTCAAGCTCCTTCAGCAGATCAGATCGACAGGTCCTTTGAAATTTGGTTGCGGCACGGGCTCTTGGGTCTTTTGGATATTTCAAAATATTATTCCCAAAATTGCTTTCTTAGTTAAATAATTTAGATTTCAAATGCAGAGGTTGTGAACTTGCAAAATGACATCTGTATCATTCTCATTGAGATGAATAAAAGTCTAGTACCCTTTATGTTGATTAAATTTGGTGTTTGAAGGCCAGCAAAAAGCCCTTCCTTGAATGGCCCTTGTTGGTTCGTTTTATATATTGATGACCAAACATGTATGAATTGGGTTTGTTTAATGAAATCAAAGAATGAAGTTGTTCTTTGTTTCATAAATTTCATAAGATGATCGCCACTCAATAGCAATCTTACATACAGGTTTTTCGCACTGATTATGGTGGAGAATTTGTTAATTATAACCTAAGTAGGTAATTGCAAGAACATTTTATTTCTCACAAAATGACTTTCCCTTATTCCCCTCAGCAAATGGAGTTGTAGTGCGCAAGAATCGTCACCTATTTGAAATTGTATGAGCCTCTTTATTTGGAGCTCACATGCACACTAGTTACTCGGGTGAAGCACTCAGTGTTGCGACTTACCTCATTAACTGTGTACCCTCTAGCTCGCTGAATTTTTAGACTTCCTTTAAAGTTCTTCATTCAAATATAATTGCACCTACAACTCTGAATTGTTCACTAAAATTTTGGGGTGAGTGGGATTTGTGCATTTCCTAAGCCATTGCGTGATAAGTTGGAACCGTAAGCCCTACGATGTGTCTTTGTTGGCTAAGCCCATTTCAGAAAGGATATCGTTGTTATCATCCCCTATCACAGAAATTGTATGTCACCCTTAATGTTGTCTTTCATGAAAATGACATGTACTATATTGTTTCCAAGTCTTTAATTCAGAAGGAGAGACGAAATGAATTGCAAACTCTAAATCTAAATTCTTTTTTAGACCATTCATATATAATGGGTGGATTGTTGGATAACAGTGAGGATAAAACTGTGTTGTGTAAGCAACCTTCTTTCGACCAACTGAGCATTAGTTTGAATGGGGACAACAAAATCAAGTGGAAGTGACTCCTATTCAAGTACCATCTAAACAATTGTTTTATGAGGATATTTCCTTTCCCGAAGCCCGGGTACATCTTGTGATATTTCCCACAACCCAATTTAGCACCATCAAACCAAACATGCCGAAGTTGATAGGCATCTCTTCAAGAATAAACTAGAAGCAAAGATCATTGAAGCACCTAATGTCACATCTTAAGAACAACTTGTTGATCTAATCACGAGTGTCATATCAAGTCAAGTTTTTAATGATGGTCTAAACAAATTGGGAATGAACAAAATCAACGCACCAGTTTGAGGGAGAGTATTTACGATTCTATAATTATTTTCAAGTTGTATATTTTGGCATTAGATTGATTGTAAATAAATATATTGCCTTGATTAGACATATGCTCATTAGTTGTAAATATATATGTTTCCTAGATTAAATGTATGAATATTTATAGCCCTAAATTTTAGCTTTCTAATTATGTATATTGGTTGTTTATATCCACAATCTTGCAAGAATAAAAGTATGAATGAAAACCAAGAATTTGACTATTATAAGCTTGAGGCGAAATGAAAATATTTATTTTGTTAATTAAAATTACCTAAAATAAATTAAACATTTGTCATCTTATTAAATAAAAAGATTTACATACTAATAACTCAATTATTTCGCATTTACATATTTAACAACAATATATATATATATATATATGTCATCTTATCTACCCATAAAAGTAAGAAAATGTAAATGTAAAATGTTAAATTTACATATTAGACTACATTTAATCATGAAGTGGGTCACATCAGCTTGGACCACTTCAACTATCGAACAAGAAATGGTCAATATGAGCAAATAATAAAAATATTATCAAATACTATAATCCTTTTATAAATAATTAAATTTATTTTAAAATAAATTATAATTTTTAAAAAAATCCAACTATTTAAATTTATTTATATTTACATTCAATCTTCATGCAGCTCTAGAGGAACTCTTCCTTCAAGTCCACCGAAGCCAGCGTTAATTAATTAATTAATCATTCTGTACTTGGCCGATGCCAGAAAAGCGAAGAAATAAATTCTTAAAATTGCAGGGGGGAAAGCGGGAGAGGAGACAGAGCGGGCGGAGTTCATAAAAGAGAAAGGAATAGCATTTTTGTTTCCTAGCCGGCTTTCTTCTTCACGAGGTATTCCTCGATCTATTCTCTCCTTTTCTCAATCTTCTTCTCCATTTTGTATGCTGAAATTTGGCTTTTTTATTTTTTATTTTGATGTGATTGATAATTTTTCCATCGAAAAATTATATCTTGTCGGTTCTTAATCGGATTGAAAGCATTTTTTCTCCCCAATCATGCTTCTTGATACTCTTTTGGATGGTAACTAATAATCCTAAAAATCATTTTTTTCATCCTTCGAACAAAGAAGCTTGTCGTCGTCTAGCTCTGTAAAATTTTATTTTTGGTGCTGATTAAGCGAATAATTTTTTTCCTATGCTGATTTGGTTTAATGATGGAGATGCGACTTTAGCGTGTACATCTGATGTCAGCTTTGCCTTTTTCCACATTTGTTCTTCCTTCGTCCTTTTACGAGATTTGTGGATAAGGTCTTTCCCTCTTTCATTTTGAAAACTCGCCTCGTTTTCCGCACATCACTTAACATTTTATTGAATTGAAGCTTCTGAAAATTTTGCCCGAATAAAAAATTTCGAAAATGCCAATTTTTGCAGGAATAAAAGTCCGAGTTTTGATTTTTTGTTTTGTTTCTCAAACCCTGGAACTGTCAACTTCGTGGCGGGCCAAAGTGGAAGTAAAGTCATGCCCTTTTAGGTTGGAAGCATCCGTGATTTCTTTTAAATGCTTGGAAGATTTTTAAGCTCTTCTGATTGTAAATTTAAAGTTTTCAGTATTTTTTAAAGTTTGATCAGTTTTATGCAGCTTCCATTCGGTTTTTATGTGATTTGGGACAAAATTAATTTCCAAATCTGTCTGATTCTCTGTGGTTGCCGAGATAGTTAACTTTAGAAGGCAGCGAACAAAGATCAATAGCTTAAACCTTCTTTGTACGTCTTGCCAGTTGCATCAATTTGGTTAAAAAAGGCACCTTGATTCCTTTTTTTAAATCAAATTTCTCTCTTTTCCATGGTCAAAATTATTGTTTTTCAAATGATTTATTTCTGGTACTTTACTTCAAACGCGGCGGCTAAGATTGCTATTTGCTATAGATCAATCCATGACTCTCTATTTGATTATTAGTTTTGACTTATTTTGTAAAAGGAAGCAATTAGATAAAACATAAAGTTTCCAGTTTTTAAATTTTTGTTATCAATTTTACAAATTGATAATAGATTATATCTTCTGATGTTGCTGTAGATTCTATCTTCTGTTACTACCATTTTGTTTCTCAGCTGATCTGATCCAAGAGAGCCACCTTTATAAATTTCTTAGAAATGTATCTTTTTGTTTATATTACTATAAAAATTCAAATGGTAAATGTATGAATACTACTGCATAAAAGCAGGTTTTTAATTTTATATTGCTTGCTTTTTCATATCTCCAAAAAAGTATATTTAAGAAGCACACTTTTGGTTGCTCTAGTGATATACTTATTCCTATTGTTCTAACACACACACACCTTCTTCAACCTTCTAACAGGTCAGACTGTCAAGGATTTTGAACCTGCATGCCAGCTTCAAAGGAGTGGTTGGTGTATCACAATTACACGTGATTTTTCTACAAAAATATACCATTCTTTGTCGATATGGGCGGCTGTGTATCAACTAATAAACCATATAAATACAAGAAGTATGCTCAAAGGTCCAGAAAACGGCGAGGAAAGGTTTCCGCCACAGTGTTGGATGCACCACAAACCAGTATCAGCAATGCCGTAAACCGTTATACCGTCGGCGAGTTCGTTCACGTAAAAACATCAGCCAAGACTCGTAGAAAATCCGAGGTTTCAAATTTAACTGTTCATCTCACCCAGTTGCAATGGCACCACCGCAACATAGAAGCAGATGGTAATTTTAGCATCTTTATGCTGTTTGAAACTTTAGATAGTTATTATGGTGTTAGGGAAGTTTAAATCACTTCTTGCTCTAAAATTTGTGACATAAATTTGATGACTTTCTGTTGGTTTACTTAAACTGAATGATATATTGGAGCACTGATATGGTGTGGGGTCTGTTTGGTTGCATGATTAACCAATTTTGGATAAATCTTGCAAGAGTTTTTTGTGCCACATAAATTTTGCTACTTTCATAAGTCTCATTTTTGTTCCTAAATCTTTGATATAGTAAATCCTAGGAGAAGTAGAATTTAAGATATTTGCTCCACTTCTCACTGTGCTATAACTACCCCTTCATTTAAATATTATATCTTGAAAATATCCGCCAAACAAATTTCCTAGATTTAATCAAAATTTATATTTTATGCTGAAAATTTTTCAAGATTTAATGTCTCTAATGATTAAGGATTGTTTAGTTTGCTGAAAAATAAATGTTGTTGAATCTTGATTTGTCTATGAATCACACCCAAGGAATAGAGCATAAGGAGTGAGACAGAGAGACGGAGAGAGAAGTGATGAGCAATAATCTGCGTCACTTTATTTGCAAATTGATATCTCTATTGATAGGAGAGAGAGTATAACATGATATTATATTTTTTGCCTTAATTTAAAGGGATTCAAACTAGGGTGTTTATAGTATTTTACATGTAAAAGTTAATCGTACGACTATTCTCTGGCTCAATCGGCTTAGTTTAATTGGCTTTAGGTCGGCAGGATCAGCTTGGTCGACTAGGCTTGGTTGGCACTGTCGGTCGGCTCATCTAGTTTAACTGTCAATTCTTGATAATAAATGAGGAATTTCTGGACAGCTTAGATATGATTGGACATGTCGAGGGATTGGGTCTTCCCACGAGTCGGCTTCTTCGTAGTGGTTAGTTCGAATGTCTCTTTGTCTAGTTTCCGACTTGAATTATTCAAGTTCGGATCATTTTATCGTCTTTTTGTACTTCTCGCAGCTCGGTCATTTTTAACCTTGCCGGCTTTGGCTCGGGCGGCTACCCTCGGTCATATAAGTGGGTCTCACTGGCTCTCCCACATCATGTTCTTTCTCCTTTGATCCGTTAGATCTCTTCAAGATTAGTGCTGACACATTTTCAATCTATAAGCATAAAGTAAAAGAAATGGAGGATTTAAAAAAAAAATAGTTGTTTGGTTTGGATGAAAATGGAATGCAATGCAAAATATAAAAGTATATGAAGTTCATGCTTTCCTTTTTGATATATTTGGAATTCACCCAATTCTGGCTGAATTCCATACACAACCATTTCTTCTATAAAATTTCAAGCTTGATATTCCTAATGCGTGGAACTTTCCTGATATATTTTCAGTGATCTGCCAAGATGACGCATGGTTTGATTCTGTCAGCATCCTAGAATCAGAATCCGATGACGAGTTCAGCAGCATCGATGCAGGTACTCTCTACATGTTCTAACTTATCTCCTTAACTATTACAAAATTTTCTTTTCATGTGAGACTATTTCCAGTGACACCTTTTTTCTGATTAATTCTAACTTGCAGACAGTTTTTCTACTGCAAGCAATGGAATCACAAGGCAGATGATTCAATATGAAAATGCAGCGCTTGCTGTAAATGCTGCGTGTAAATTTGAGGACTCTGATTGTATTCCAATTACTTTGGCTGTTGAGCAATATCTTCATGGAGATAATGTTAAAAATGAAGAACATTCCAACTTAGATGAATGTAGAGAAGATGGAAACAAAGCTTCTGGCAAGCAAAGAAATGAGATTTCTGAGGACATTTATCCCAGAAGAACATTTGCTTTAGATGGAGATTTTGGTAATTTAATGGGCTTACTAGATGATTGGCCTATCGACGAGGAGAGCAAATCCCCCGAGAACACATTGAAACAAATTACATCTCGTTTGCCAGGATTGGTTCCAAGGGTCAACTTTAATGATAAGTACCAACATATTCCGGCTGTCAGCTCACCAGTTCCGAAGAGAAAATCGGCGGTTATAAGGCTTTCAATCAAGAGTAAATCCTACGAGGATGGAGAAGAGACCACAGAATTTTGTAAGTACTTTTCCTCCCAGTTCTTTGCTTCCCTGAGACAACAATTTGTGCAGAAATTGAATTATAAGATAGGTAAAAACATCAATTGTCTGGAATGCAACACATGAGAGTTATTTTGTTATATTCCACTATTTTTTCTCATGTTTTGAAAAAATTCGAAGCTGGTGAAACTTTGTGATTGTTGTATGTGTGATGAAATTATAATCTTTATCTTGGCCATTAAAATTTATTGTTAAAAACAATTGTTAATCGTATTGAATATCATCTTAAGGTTTTTTTTGCTCATTTAATGGCTGAATTATTGCAAACTTTGCCTATTCTCGTTTTCTATTGAATATTTTTAGAATTTAAAACGGTTGACTTTCTTTCAAATTTATAACACAGGTGCTTCAAAAAGATTCTTATATCGTCCGATGGCTGGACTTTTGATCCCGTGCTCGTCAAGGGAGAAGTTAACAGAAGGTTGTTGGTCAATCCTGGATCCTTCATCCTTTAAGCTTCGTAGCAAGAGTTATTTCAGGCATGAACTACCAAAATTATTTTAATTCCACTTTTTTTTTTATTAAAAGACTGTTTAACTATAGAGATAGCATTAAATAAGATCCAAGTAAGACATGGTTAAATTCATCGTGCAGCGACAAGAAGAAATGCTCGGCACCGAACCATGCGCCTTACACCCCATTTGGTGTAGACTTGTTCATGTGTGCAAGTAAAATTCATCACATCGCTCAACATGTCGAGCTGCCGTCGCTCAAATCGCACGGAAATGTTCCGTCTCTTCTTATTGTAAATATTCAAGTGAGCTTTCCTCTCCCGTCTCCACTCATTTTCATCACAGATAAGTGTCAAAATAGTTCTCTGACTCTTTGCAGGGTGTTATTTATGTTCTAGAGTCTATAAAGTGTCAATTTAGTCCCCAGACTCTTCTAATAGTTCCAGAGTAAGGGGATTAAATTGACACTTTTATAGACTCTCGGACTAAAATGATCCCATATAAACAGTCGGGAGACTATTTTGGCACTTTACTCATTTCCATTATTTCTTTAGCTGTAACACTCATCATATAGAGAATTTTGAGGCTGCAAGAAAACTCTGATCATATCAGCTCTGATTTCTTCCTGGCAGCTGCCTACTTATCCTGCAGCCATGTTTCTTGGTGATAGTGATGGAGAGGGAATGAGCCTAGTGCTATATTTCAGAATTTCAGACAACTATGATAAGGAGATCACTCCCACTTTTCAGGAGATGATTAGTGTAAGCAGTCTGACCAATGCTACTGTGATAATTTTTTATGTAATTTTGTTGTGATTTAATTGTATATGGTATTCTGCAGAGATTTGTGGATGATGACATAGAGAAGGTGAAAGGGTTCACCAAAGATTCTACTGTTTCTTTTAGGGAAAGATTAAAAATAATGGCTGGTGTTGTTAATCCGGAAGATCTCTATTTGAGCGCGGCCGAAAAGAAGCTATTATTTGCTTACAATGAAAAACCGGTGCTCTCGCGGCCTCAACACAAATTTTTTCGAGTAAGCGAAACCTCATTCTCCTTCTGGAAATCAGAATGAGGAGAAGAATAGAAAATGTGATCTTTTGTGACTTAATTTTGAAGAAAATATTAAGAAGTTGTAGTTGATAAGCAACAAATGGACATATTTAGCACACAATTCTGGTGTATTTGCATATCTCACACTTAAACTTTCATATTTACATACATTACACTTTGGTGCTTTAAGCCTTGCATGAACTCTGTATTTTCACTTAAAAAAAGTGGCAGTAATGCTATTTTTGATGTGATATTAAAGATTTATGTGCTATATGTGTAAATATGAAGGTTTAGGTATGAGATATGTAAAATACATAAGATTTGTGTGCAATGCACGTAAAATGCTTTTAAAAAAATGTAATCTTTAATTATGAAATCCAAAATTAACTATGAAACAACACTTATGTATGTATTATCGAAATAATGATCTCATTGCTTATTTGCATCCGGGTACATGCGACATCAAAATTTATGTTTTCTATTTTTAGAACATTGCATGTATTTCGACATCATCACAATTTTATGCCTGCAGGGTCCTAACTACTTTGAGATCGACTTGGATATCCATCGCTTTAGCTACATATCGAGGAAGGGTCTCGAAGCTTTTCGAGAGCGCTTGAAGCATGGCATACTTGATTTAGGCTTAACAATTCAGGTATTTGCTAGAACACCAAGTATTTTGACACAGTACTTCCACTAGAATGATTAGTTTATTCATTCAAATATGGAAATTCTATAGTTTGCTTAAATACCAATGTTTACTAGAAGTTAAATTAAATACATGCTTCTCAATTCTTATGTATGCATACATCTGGCACATAAACTTCTTCTTTTACATATATGTGACTTGACCTATGCTTGAAAAGCTCAATTTCACCTTTTAGAAGTTAAAATAGTGATATTTTTATGTGATACGAAAGATTTGAGAGGTATATATATAACAAAGTTTAGGTGTTAGATATATAAATACATAGGAGTTGATTCGTATGCGTGTAACTGCCCCTAAATTTAATTATTTGAATCACGAAAAGAACCTTTTCGGTCGAATATGCGAATAAAACTTGTGTGAAATGTTTCATTATGTTTCATTCAATATCTCCATTAATAATAGATATTCTTGCAAGCTTATAAGAGAATTTTGCTGCAGGCTCAGAAGCAAGAGGAGCTACCAGAGCATGTGCTATGTGCTGTTAGGTTTAACAAGATAGATTTTATCAATCATGGGCAGATACCTACAATTATGACTCTTGATGAGAATTGATTTTTTGGCTTATATTATTTTTCCCATATGATGGTTTTGATGAATGATTGATGTAAGAAAAGGTTGTTAGAAATTGGTGGGTGAATGAGCTGAGAAAAATCAAATTTTGATTTGTTTGTGTTTAATTAATTATTTATTTTTTACTTCTATTTTGGCTAGTTTTGCAAAATGATATGTGATTGCTAGCTTAATGTATATATATATATATTAATGGAAGTAAAAAAGGCTCATTATTTTAGCTTCTAGTGATTCTAGGGGCCAAGAGATGCACAACTTAACATAGTCCACCAAAAATATATTTGCAATTCATAAAAAAAATTGATTTTATTTGTGTAAAATGGTATTAGATATTAATGAAAAATAAAATAAAATCAATCAAATATATAACTAATCCAAGAGAATTTAGAATTTTATAAAAGAAAATTTATTAATGTTTAGAATTTTAATAAATTTTATTTACTTAAGAAATAAAGAACTAATGCAAGAGAATTTAGAAACATTTAAAATAATCTCACTAAATTTTAAAAATATATCTTT
>NEWO01000005.1:205795-217902 GCA_003013225.1 Phalaenopsis aphrodite
TGATTAAGAAAATAGAATAAAAATTATTAAATTAGATTCAAATGATGTTTTAATATAAATAATAATTTTTAAATCTTGCTCAAAATTTTATTTTCTTATGGCGACATGATTAGAGTTGTTCAAATGACTCTTTGTTCGTGAACAACTCGTGTTCGGCTAGTTAAGCAAACGAGCCAAACAAGAACACAATTTTTGAGCTCGAAATATAAACGAGCTGAGCTTGGCTCACTCGTGTTCGGCTCGTTTACACCCATACTCTCAGACAGTGTTCTATCATTTGTTGCCCTAGCTTCCTTCTCTGAAGAAAAGCCTCCTCCGCTCCTTCCCTCGAGCGAAAAAGAGCAGCTTGTTCTTCCTCGATCGAAAACGAACGAATCCAAGTGAAGGGATCTTCGATCTAACCTTTTCTCTCGAGTCCCCCTGCGCCTCTGCTCCTCCCTTTCTTCTTCCTCTCATCTCCATCTTCGTATATTTTTTTGGATCTGGAATACTTGGTAGCATGAAGGAGTTTTTCGTGGTGTATTTTGGGGGGATGCGAATCATGTGTATCCAATTTACATGAAGGAAATGTATCTTTGCCCAAATTGGCTCTAAATATGAAGGACATTTTTTTTTGCTTTTGACATTTTAGCAATACGAAAATGGTTTAACAAACATCATTACATTGCATTTCATACCAATGATGCAATGTATGTAACCGAATTCTGGAGAACTGTTACTTTCTGTTCCAAAATTTGGGGAGCCTTTTCAGGTGCAACATTCCGCATGGCTGTTACTAATGTTATGGCAAGTGCAAGGCCTCACTTAACTTGATCTATATATATTCTCCAAATATTTTGAAATGGTTTCTGTCTTTAGCTTCTTTCAAGTTTAGTTATTATTCCACTTGATTTTTTGTCTATCACATATATACAGTCAATGTTTTGGCTTTGAATAATTTTGGAAATAAGTAAAGATTATTATACATTACTTTGTCTATGAGTTGATCATGTAAGTAGGAAATTGCTTCAGGCTCTGTTTGGCGCAGCTGCAGCTTCTCAGCTTTTCAGTTGCAGCTGTGCTGTCCCAGGAAGCTGCTGCGGGGAAAATGACTGGTTGATTGGTGTAACTGTGTGAAATTAGCTGTCGGACAGCTGTTTATGAAAAAAAGACCATGTTGCCCATGTTTGGTAAAAATGTTTAAAAAAAGAGTATAAAAATCATGTAAATAAGAAAAGAGGTGTATTCCTTCGACATCCTTTGCTTCAATTGCCAAGTCATTCATGGTATCATAAGTTGTGATGAATACTAGTTCACTTTCATGGTATTCACGGCAGACATGTACGACCAACAATTATATTTAAAGGTTGATGATGTTGGCGATTGAAATTTAAACATTGTTTACCAACATTTCAAAAAAATGATTGTTATACTCTTCTTTTAAACAATTTTACCAAATATGGGCAGTACTATCTTTTTTTCCATAAACAGCTGTCCGACAGCTGGTTTCACACAACTACACCAAATAGACATCCAGCTTCCCCGCAGCAGCTTTCTGGGACAACGCAGTTGAAAAACTACAGCTACGCTAAACAAAGTCTTAATGCACTGAAATTTCAAACATTTCACTCACTTCCAAAATCATGCGCAAGCCATTCATCACATGCATTACATTGACCATGAAATGAGATTAAATAATAACTTTTGAAAGTCTTAAAACAAAAGAATTCACTTAAATTTCTTGAAAACTAATTACAAATTAAAGCTTAATTTATGATTAATTTATAAATAATAATTAACATTATCCAAAATCATGGATTGATCTTGCAATTTATTTTCATTATTAAAATTTTCTAAATTTTATAAAAACAAAATTTTTATAAAATTAAAAAACAGCATAAATTTAATTCCTAAACATTAAAAATTAATAGCTAACCAAAATCAATAAAACCCAAATCAAGCAAACTTAACATATATTTTCATTAGTTTCATTTCTATTATTCATACATTTTTGCTTTTGCCCCTCCTCCCTTCAAAGCATGCATGAAATTTGCTTGATAATAATCATATTCTTATTCATAAAATCTACTGAAAAAGTCAAATATATAAGAAGTTATAACAATTAAATCAGTTCATTGAGGTCCTTCAACTATTAATTTTGCATATTTTTTGTTTAATCATATCAACGCTATATGTTACTCGATCTCAGATGAATTTAATCACAAATTCACGTACACCACATATGTAAGGCCTTGAACACAAGCTCTCTTCGTTCGGAGCTTATATCCCCGACCAACAGGCTAAAGCGAAGTTGCAAAAAAGCAAATTTTAGTTGGTTGAGGATACATAATAGGACACATTTTAAACAAATGATAAAATTTGCCAGTTTTTATAACATGTTGTGGATGCAATAACAAATCAACATGAGTTTTATGCGCTAAAACCCACTCAAATGTATCATTTTCACAAATAATATTAATGAAAGCAAAATAATTGCTTTCTAAAATATATATTGTCTTTGAGACAACCAAATGGGCAAATTTGTAGAAAAAAATGTAGAAATTACCAGCCTCCTTGCTTTTTGTCCCAGCAGATCTAAAAAAATATAATAATAATAAGTTTTCACTTCATCTTTTAAGTTTCATAGGATGTATTGTGTAGAAATACAAGCCATTAAGATAATTATGAGCTACATCAAGTCAAAGAGTAAATATGCAATGTAGGAATTACCATAGTTGAAATCTTCAGGCTAATGATGCTTTAGAAAACTTTATCTGCCATTAAAATAGAAAAAAAAGAAAAAAAGTCAGTTTAGAAATCAATACCAAAGTTATATGCAGTGCTGTAAAATTGGCTCTTGCCATTAAAGATAATACCAACGCTTTGAGGCATTAAGAAGACAACATGCTTATCTGGCTTATGCTATTTCAGAGAAATATTATTAAATAGAAAATTTTACATATATACCAAAGTACTATTATATATTTACATATCTAACGCCCAAAGTTTGGGTTTTACACTTAAAATACTTTGGTGTCATAAATTATGCATGAGAATTTATATTTCACTTTTAAAAAGATAAAGACGATCTTTTTGATGTGACACTAAAAAATATGAGTTTATGTGAAGGAAAACATGAGAGAAAATTCTTCTATTCCGTAATTCTCAAATTACAACTCCTCTCATTATAGAGAGTAAACTCCAGGACAAACATAATTCCTGCAACTATAATTTACCAGAGATACAAGAAACAAGCAAGGAAAGAACTATAAAATAATCATAGAGAAATAAATGAGGATACATCTAAAGGGGAAACACATAATTCCACACTCCCCTTCAAGCTAGGTCATAGATGTTAGAGAGACCCAACTTGGTGTTCTAATCCATAAAGCTTCCTAGAGGTAGAGATTTGTGAAGATATCGACAACTTACAGACGAGTAGGAATGTAGACAAGTGAATAACGCCTCCCTTGACCTTCTCTGAGATAAAATGACTATTAATCTCAATGTGATTGGTCTTATCATGATGTACAGGATTTTTTGTAATGACAACTTAGTAGTCACAAAACATCTTTATAGGATTAACCGTGGAATATCCTTGTTCTTTTAGTAACCTTTGAATGCACATTCCTTCAAAAATTCCCAAATCAAGTGTCAGTACTCGAATTATGCACTATTCCGAGAGACCATGTTTGCTTATTTCTCTTCCATATGACAAGATTTCCCCAAACATAAGAACAACAATCAGAGGTGGATCTTCTGTCTGTGAGTTCTTTTGCCCAGATAGCATCAGTGTAAGGGCCAATTTGTGACCCCGTTTTTGCGGATTTTACGTTGCAGAACCGGAGAAGTCGCGTTTTGGAACCCTCTTATTTTGAGTGTTTCATTGGTCGGGGGCCACATCAGGTCGAACATCCAAACAGAAGGGGAAGAGGGTGTTCCACAACCGGAGCTCCGTTGCGTGGTGCCTTCGAAATCGATGCCTCTTTGGATTTCCGGTAATCCCACTCCCTACCCTATCCTGGCATATACCCTCACCACTGTTCTCCTTTGTCACTTGTATCATTAGAGATGAAACCTGGTTCTGCTCCCCTCTCCATTCGACGTCATCGATTTTCTGCAACCTTCCGGTGAAATTTTCTCAATTTCGTGTTTTTTTTTTTGCAGTTTCTTCCATGTCTACCTCTATGTTTCTATTTCTTCAGTAAAAATTTTTGTGTTCTTAATCTTCACATGTATCCATTGAGGTTTGATGATCTTATAGCTTGCTCTTTCTCATGCATATGCGTAACATCACATATTTATTTGTAGCTGATGATTAATATTTCATCTTTATGCTTTTTTTCTCTTCAAAATATATATAGCAATATGTGTTGTACCTCTTTTTGTGCATTGATAAACTTCAATTCTTAATTTTAAGACAGCTTATATTTTTTTTAGAATTTCTTAAATTTTGTATCAACTTAATTTTTTTTAATTAGAGCAAAGCTGCATTATAATAACATGAAATATAAGCTCAAGATCATCAAACACTTTCAAAGTTTTGCTATATAATTGTGGTGATAGGCGTGTTCGGTACCAGTCCAGGAGGCAAGGTTGTTATGGGAGAAGATTTTATTATTATCCGAGAAGTAGGACTTCAACAGATTGCGACTACTTCCATTGAGTTGATGACACGAGGTACCTCCAAATCATGATCAATCGAGGAGAGATGCATGGATGGAGAGGAGATTGTCCCGAAGAGGCTTGCTGATTACCGTTGGTGTCTTCATTATTGTAGTCATTTGCTTCAAATAACTAATCTTTTTTTTATGTATTAAAGTATTTTAAACTAAACAATTATTTTTTTAGCAGCACGACCTCTTTCTTTTATTTAGTTTTGAATATTCTGAAAACCACACTTATTCAATATATTACATATATAAGGGCAAAACAGTTTTTCTTAGGAGAAATAGCAGCAACATAGCATATCTCCCAAACAGACACATGCTTCTTTATCAGCAGCTTTCTGACAACTCCTGAAAAGATGTTTATCTAGAAAGCAGCTTTACAATAGCTTCTTGAAAAAGCATTCATTGTCCCAAACACACCGTAAACCTCTACATCCCTATTGTCTGATTTTTAAACAATAACCCACTTTCAGATGTCTTTTTAAGAAAGCTTAATATTATGTACACAATATTCAAATGTTCTTTATTGAAATTGTTATGCCGATAGAGTAAGTGATGTCAGGTCTAATGTGTGACAGGTAGACCCACCAATCTTTGATACTTTTTCCACTGATGTTTTCCCCCTCTAACTATAATTTTTTGTTGAAATCCAAAGAAGTCTCAGCTAGTTTACACCCTGGTATTCATGTTTCTTTTAATATGTTTGGGATATACTTTCTGTGGGATACCCCAATACCCATTTTAGACCTGATCACTTTTATGCTCAGAAAATATCTCATTGCTCTTAGATTATTGATTTCAAATTAAGTAGCAAAAACCTCCATAATCTTTCCAATCTCTTTGTCATCGTCATCTATCAAGCTCATATCATCAGCATAGATGATGAGCATCGCTTTCTTACCTCCTTGGGTACACTTCATGAACAATACATAATCTGCTTGGTATAAGATCTACCTATTAGACTTCATAATCTCAACAAACTTGTCAAAACAAGCCATTTGCAGTTGTTTGAGACCATAAAGTGACTATTTTAGCTTACAAACTTGATATTTATTTAAGTGATCTTTCAGCCTTACGGGAATTTCCATATACATTTTTTCTTTCAGGTCTCCATTCAAAAACACATTCTTGATATCAAATCGATGCAGATCGCACTCTTTATTCACTTCCAATAAGAGAAGAACTCTTACAGTATTTAATTTAGCCACTGGAGGAATGGTCTCTTGATAATCTATCCCATAAGACTGAGTGAAACATTTGACCACCAACCTAGCCTTGAACATCTCAATGCTCCCATCCACTCTATACTTAACACTGAACACTCATTTGCATCCTACCGGTCTTTTATTTGGAGAAGCTTTGTAAGGGTACGTGCCATTTATCTTAAGTGTTTAGATCTCTTTTTCAACTGTCTTTTTTCCATACTGGACTTTAATCGACTTGGGTATCTTCACACTGTCAAAATAATATACAAAGGCTTTGTAAGTTGATGATAACTTCCAATATGCAACATATTTATGGATAGGATAATTTTGTAACTTTGTCTGGCTTCTCCACTGGATTCCACTTCCCATGAAATCTAAGATGTGGGTGAATTCAGGCTTGGTTGTGGACAATCTTGTGGTTGCATATTATCTTTATCTTGCTCAGTGGATTTCATTCTCCTTATATACATACGAGGCTCCTTATTTTTAATCTCCATTTGGATGTTACTCAATTGGAGGATCATGGGAAGCAGAATGGTTTGAGAAAGAGAATAAGTTGTGATGATTCTAGACCAGATGAATATTCATAGTAGTGTAGAGCGGAATATGTTGTGATAACTCCATGTTAGTGTGGGTGTCTAGAGTGGAGTCCCAAGTCTGATATTCACCTGAACTCTTCCCCTAAATATCAGATTTAGGATTATAGGGTTTCTATTATATTATTTTTGGATAGAATAATGTGTAACTTCCCATAAGCACATGCTTATGGAAAGCATAATTTGTGAAACTTTTTTTTGTCTTATCCACTGGATTCTACTTCCTATGGAACCTAAGCTATGGGTGAAACCAGGCTTGGTTGTGGACAATCTTGTGGTTACATATTATCTTTATCCTGCTTAGTGGATTTCTTTCTCCTTATATACATACGAAGCTCCTTATTTTTAATCTTCGATTGGATTTTTTCAATTGGAGGATCAAGGGAAGTGGGATGCTTAGAGATAAAGAGAATAGGTTGCGATGACTCTATATCAGGATGAGTATTCATAGTAGAGTAGGGAAGCAAAATAGGTTGTGATAACTCTAGGTTAGTGTGGGTGTCTAGAGTGGAGTCCCAAGTCTGATATTCACCTGAACTCTTCCTCTGAATATCAGGTTTAGAATCATAGGATTAGTTTTTAAAGAAGATAACATTCATGAAGTTATATTATTTTTCATAATGAGAAAAACACTTGTACCCCTTTTATTTAGAAGCATGCCCCAGAAAGATGCATTTGATATATTTTGAGGGAAGTTTTGTGTGGTTTGGTTGGTGAATGTGAACAAAAGAAACACAACTAGATAATTTTAAAATGAAGATTGAATGAGAAGACTGTGGCATAAGGATATTTCCCATCACAATTTCGAATGAGACTTCAAATCCAAGAACCCTACTTGGCATTCTAATAATGAAGTAGGTTGTTGTGAGCACATCTCCCCGGAAACAATTTCGGATGATGTGAGAGAGCATTATAGACCTAGATAGGTCAAGATATATTTGTTCTTTTTCTCAGTTATCTCATTTTGTTGAGTTTCAACACAAGACTCACATGGATGATATTGCTCTTTGCAATGTAGAATCAAGGATAGAATAAAAGTATTCATTTACACTATCACTTTTCATAATCTGAGTTTTGCATTGGAACCGAGTAAAAATCATGTTATGGTAGGATTGAAAAATTTATGCAATTTCAAAATTTTCCTTCAAGAGGAATATTCAACAATATCTAGTGTGACCATCAATAAAGGAGATAAATCATTTGCTACATTGATGGTTTTTAATTTTGATAGTCCCCAAATATCACTGTGGATAATAAAGAAGGGTTATGAAAGTTTGTATTGTGATAAACGATAGACATAAAGAATATGTTTAACCAATTGACATGTTTCACACTGATAAAATTATGATTTTTTATTAATGAAAAGATGAGGATAAAACTTTACAACATAATGAAAATTGGTATGACCCAAACGACAGTGACAGTGAAGACGACACTAGCGTAAGAGAATAACATTCCTTGAGCAAGTATAGACATTGATGCAATTCAACACTACCAGTCACCTTCCCTAAATCCACCACCTGAAATTCATAGGAATCAGAGTGAAATTTATTAATGTGGTTCAAATAATGAGTAATTTTGCTACTTGAAAGTGATTTGCAATCTAATTGAGGAACATATAGCATAGAAGAGCATTAAATATCTTTGGAGAATTTCATTTCTCATTTTTCAACAATCCGGGAGTGAGGTCCATTTGAAAGTCTAACAAATCTGGAGCTGGTGAACTTTTGGTAGTTGATGAGAGCATGCATATCTCCAGTCATGTGATTAGAAACACTCGAATCTATTTAGCGATATAGGACATTATACAATGATGTTTCATTAAGCTAGTAGGCTCCTCCGTTTTGCTTGAAAGAAGTTTCTTCAATACTTCTAGTTCTTTCTTCATGAAAAGACTAGGTACAACTGGCACTTCAAATGTGGAAGCAACATAAGTCATGCGGTCATGGTCTTTCCTCCATTGCCCCGATTTTCCATGTAGTTTTCAACACTAGTCCTTTGTGTGAATAGGGTGCTTGCAATGTTCACAGCAGGGATGATTCTTCTTTGTTTTTGGCTCATTATAAGAGTTGTGTGAATACAAAGCAAAACTTTCGGTGCTAGTTGAATCTACACTTCCTGGTATCATAAGCTTCTTCCCGCTTTCATCTCTTCGGACTACAACAAAGGCTTCCCTAGCGGTAGAGAGAGGCTTCATTCTCATGATTCTTTCCCTGACCTCATCTATGTTCTTGATTAGACCCAATAAGAGCTTGATCATCCTCTTCTTTTCCACTATTGTTTTATACATCATAGCATCTTGAGGACACTTACATACATATGTAACCTACATATTTAATTGTAACCAGCACATGGATAGCGTGTTAAAGTATTGAGTAACACTTAATTCTCATTGTAGGAGTTCTTACAATTTTCTCTCAATCTTAAACAATTTTGCAGTATTTTCTGTACTGGAATAAGTCTCATGAGTTACTTCCAAAATCTGTTGTGTTGTCATGTAAAGCAAGAAAATTTCTCTAACTCTTGTGGTCATAAAATTGATCAACAAAGACATGATCCTAGAACTTCCATAAGTGATGGTTAAGATCAATGAGCTCAGAAACTATGCACTCTCTGGAAAGATGTTCCTCTCTTTCATTTTCACAAATGTATATAAACACGAATTATGACCATTAAAGAAAGTTATGACCCTTGAGTTTATGGTTTGTGATAAAGGTAAGTATGATTACTTGGTCAGAAGGGTGATCCAACAGTCGGGCCACTAGGAGAACCAAGTGGTAAGTATGATTACTTGGTCGATTATTCGATACCACAAACATAACTTTGAACTTATTGTCCACAAATTGCTTTACATTCACCAGGTTCAACGTAATTGACTCCCATCGGGAGATTACATCGTCATACAGGGAGAAGTCATCTGGTAGTACCAGGATAACTCCCTTTGTGGTACTTGCTGATGGCAGGTTCCACATATTCTGTCTGTATGATCTTTTAAAATCAGAACCTCTTGTTCTGTATTCAATAGTCCACAGCAATGCAGACACAATTTGTCTGTATGATCTTTTATAGGAGAAAGTTATGACCCTTGAGTTTATGATATCACATTTCCCAATTGTGATATCAGAAGGGTGATCCAACAGTCGGGCCACTAGGAGAACCAAGTGGTAAGTATGATTACTTGGTCGATTATTCGATACCACAAACATATCAGGGGCCCGACTGTTGATCTATCCAGACTAAGTCCAGTACCTCATTAAATAATCCACAGCCTGAAATAGCCTACCCAAGTATTGAAAGCCAACTTGATGACCTTGATTATCCAAGGTTAAGAAAGATGGCTGAGAAAGCAGATAGGGCATATGCTTCTGTATCTTCAAGCTTTACACCCAATCCACCAAGAGAAGCTATGATGGGACCTCCTATGTATACACCTGCAGACAATCCTAAATTTGATCCCATAGCATCAACTGATGAATACAGAACAAGGGGTTCTGATTTTAAAAGATCATACAGACAGAATATGTGGAACCTGCCATCAGCAAGTACCACAAAGGGAGTTATCCTGGTACTACCAGATGACTTCTCCCTGTATGACGATGTAATCTCCCGATGGGAGTCAATTACGTTGAACCTGGTGAATGAAAAGCAATTTGTGGACAATAAGTCCAAAGTTATGTTTATTGAAAACCTCCTCGGAGAAACTGAAAAGAAAATCTGGATCCAATGGAGAATGACTTATGAGCAGGAGTATGAGGCGCTTATCCAACTTGCCGATGATCCGCAGAATGTTATCTCACAAATCCGGAAAATAATTCTGCTAGAAGATCCATATCAAGGTACTACTGATGAACAAAATCGAGCGTACCTAGATCTTGAAAGGCTAGCGTGCAGGGAGATCAAGGATTTATTTGAATATATGAATGATTATAAAGTCCTTGCTGCCAAATCGGGACGAATGTACATTGACAGTGAGTTGTCTCAAAAATTCTTTAAGAAGCTGCCTCTTGTGATTGGGGAGGAGATTGAGAAGGCATTGCAAAAGAAACATCCAGACAATACTGTGGGGGTAATGCCTCGAATAAGGTTTACCTATCTGTACATATCTGATCTATGCAAGAAGGCTGCCATACAGAAAGGAATAAAAGATCTTTCAATCTGCAAAAAGATACCTGTACCTGGATACTACAATAACCACAAGAAGTATGGCCTCAGAAAATCAAGAAATTACAAAGGTAAGCCTCATGATTCCCATGTTCGAGTTATTAAAAACAAGAACAAGCCAAAAACTGCAAAATGCAGATGCTATATCTGTGGAGAAGAAGGGCATTTTGCAAGAGAATGCAAGAATAAAAATGGAAATATGGCGAGAGCAGCTATTCTCAGTAATCTGGAACTACCAGATGACTACGATGTTCTATCGGTCGATCTGAACGAAGAATCATCTGACGCCATATGTTCAATATCTGAAGGGGAAGGAGGGATTAATACACTGATGCATGTCAAATCAGCCCTTGAAAACTGTCCGATAGAAGAAATCGGATACATGTTGAAAAAGGAAGAAGATTTTGGGTGGAGATATAAAATTCAACTGCCCGAAATACAGGAAAACTGTAATCACAATTGGGAACACAACAAGGACATTGAAGGTAGCTTCAGTAGATGTTGTTACTGTTCGATTACAACCAACGTCACCATGAGAATACATTGCCCCATATGCAAAATGACGGTCTGTCCGATGTGTGCAAGATTTTATCTGGACATTGCTATAAAAAAGGAACTGGTCCTGATGAAATTTCAATCAAAAGATGAGTTAATCCATGAATTGATCAAATATGTTGACCACCTCACCGAGGAAAACAAGCGATTGAAGGCAAAGATTCAACAAGAGCTTGAAGAAAAACTCATGGGAGATTTCAGTACTTTGACAGAACATGATAAAGGCAAAGGACTGATCACAGATGAAGATGAGGATATCACGCTATACCCTCAAGAAGAGACGGCAACAAAAGTCCTGTGTCAGGCCGCAAAGGTGCAGGAAAATAAGCCTCCGCGAAAGGTAAACAATCACCTGTATAATGTCAATATTACATTTGAGGTACAGGGCGTTGATCGGTTTACACTGAAAGCTATTATTGACACTGGTGCAACTACTTGCGTTGTCAATGTTAATAATATCCCCAAGGAAGCACAAGAAATGCTGAACTATCAAGTCTAATTCAGTGGAGTAAATTTTATCACTGAAGCTGGACGGAAGATAAAAGATGGGAAAATGTTCATTGGTGAGCACAGTTTCAGGATACCATTAATCTTCTGCATGGAAATAAAAGTTGTGGATGGAATACAAATGCTCGTTGGATGTAATTTCATACGAAGTTTACATGGCGGCATGAGGGTAGAAGGTAACACGGTTACATTCTACAAGGAAATCACACATGTCAATACAACTCTGGACATGGAGGTAGAAGCAAAACAGGCCCAGATTGAAGAACTGAATATGGATTATAATTTCTATATTGAGTTACTGCCGCCACAGCCTTGTAAGTCAATTTCAGAAAATAATTTTACAAGAAAATTTCAATCATTGTTTCACAGATTGAAAAATAATGGATATATCGGCGACAACCCTCTGCTCCATTGGTCAAAGAACAAGGTGGTGT
>NEWO01000005.1:220584-236670 GCA_003013225.1 Phalaenopsis aphrodite
CAACGTAATTGACTCCCATCGGGAGATTACATCGTCATACAGGGAGAAGTCATCTGGTAGTACCAGGATAACTCCCTTTGTGGTACTTGCTGATGGCAGGTTCCACATATTCTGTCTGTATGATCTTTTAAAATCAGAACCCCTTGTTCTGTATTCATCAGTTGATGCTATGAGATCAAATTTAGGATTGTCTGCAGGTGTATACATAGGAGGTCCCATCATAGCTTCTCTTGGTGGATTGGGTGTAAAGCTTGAAGATACAGAAGCATATGCCCTATCTGTTTTCTCAGCCATCTTTCTTAACCTTGGATAATCAAGGTCATCAAGTTGGCTTTCAATACTTGGGTAGGCTATTTCAGGCTGTGGACTATTTAATAAGGTACTGGACTTAGTCTGGATAGTTATGGGAGGTGAAGTTTCGGGTAATGGCTCTGGCTTTGGTGGAGTTGTTGGTGATGAATTATCATCTGATTCATCACCCCATCCCGTGGGTATTATAGGCCCCTGATATGTTTGTGGTATCGAATAATCGACCAAGTAATCATACTTACCACTTGGTTCTCCTAGTGGCCCGACTGTTGGATCACCCTTCTGATATCGTTCCCATAGGCTCTGTTGAGAATTTTTGTGACTAATAGCCGTCACAGCCGTTGTTTCGGGTTTAGGGTATTCGTCCTTCTCGTCCTCATTCTCTGATGCTTCATCCCCACCACCTTCCGTATAATGATGCAAATCATTATTCAACTGATTAAAATAAAGAAATAAAGAGAATGGATCATTATCTTCTTGATCAGCACCTTCAACTTCATTTTCTTCGTTAGTGTCAAGCACAGGTTCATTCAAATGAACCATTAAAGCTGTTTCAGCAGTAGTATGGTCCTCAATATCATGAGAAGAGATATTTGGTAATGATGGTGGTGCTGTATATGAATACCCCGAGAAAGATAGCCGTATTGATCCATCAATGCGTTGTCTTGTTGATAACGAGCGTGAAACTTGTAATCCTTCATTATCAGATGGTTTTAGATTCCAATCAAGACCTCGCAAATCATCGATAGTTTGCTTAGCTCCTGGTAATGCCATTATACCATTGGATGCAAGATAGTCAGCTATACCATCTACATGATAACGAAATCCAGCATGACTAGTGTTGGTGAGTCTTGCTACCAAGGCTCTGGTTATTAGGAGGTTAGATTCTCCAGCTTGCCAATGTTCATATCCATGAGTGAGTACCACCAGCTCCACATGATTCAGAAAATCATGAATTGACATCATTATGTCTGGTGTTATGTAGACTAGTTGTGTCACATGCGTCAGATCCACTTCCATTGTGCCAATAATTGAGACATCAGAACGTCATCTGGTGTCTCGTAATACTAGCAGGGCATTTGTTCCAGCATCCCGTCGATGCAGAGTGTGAAGTCGTATCATAATTAATCCCAAATGGATGTGTTGAATTCCTTCTTCAAGCAACCTCTGATAAGATTGCTGTCTTATGAAAGGTAGATTGACCTGCGTGTTATCAGTAACTAACACGCGTTCCTCAGAATAATGCTGATATACGCGATGATGTGTAGCGGACCATCCATCTTCGTATAAGGTCTCAGCTGGTATTAGGCTGGCCCTTTTGCTGCGAGACAGCTGTAATTGTTGGTCAGGGTTAATATGTGTCTCCAACGTTCTATTGTATGATCTTCTTTTAGGGAGTCGTCGTTGTAGCTCATATGCAAGTCGAGACCTCAAGCGATAGTCCCGTATCTGATCATCAAGATTTGATAGAGTGTTTGTGGTGGTGTTATTTATTTTGACTGGCAGTAAAGTCTCAGTTCTAGATCTAAATGATGAACTCATTTTTGGTTGGATTTTTGTTGTTCGGCAAGAAAGACAGTTTTAGGATTTCGATAAACAAAGTACTATCCTTTCGGACGTCGTACTATAGGTCTTTGGGGTAGTTCAGAGATTGTTAGATTTTGCAATTGTTTCTGAAGGCTTGCTACAGAATTGTCTGAAATCTTAGTATTTTCCTTTCGGAGGTTTTTAACTTCCTCCTCAAGAGAAATAACTCTTTCAGATAATTTTAGAATCAACTGGATCAAGGTGTTGCTCTGTTTGACCAGAATACTTAAAGCTGAAGGTGTGTTGATTCTGGCTTCAGCGGGATTTACAAAACCAAGTGAAGGAGGTTCTAAGGAGTTTGTTGCAGATATAGCCGATTTATAGTCGGATGAGGCTGCAGAAAGTTGTCAATCACTCATACAAGATTATGTATGAATTTTGAATAAAAGATAGTACTTTGGAGTTCACCTTTCGGATTAATCACTTAGATTCATAAAATCGCCTGTCCTCAGTAATATGACATATAATCATAGAAGTATAATTTCTTATAGCGAATATTAGATAACTGTTACAGGGTTAACTAGTAACCAAAAACAAAACAGGTTCCTGAATGTTCCCCGCTTATTTCTTTTTCAGCCCTACAAATCCACAGCACTCTTTCTTAGAGTTTAATGGTGGCACTCAGGCTTACTAAACGAAATAGCGGACACAGCGTCCTGTCCTATTTTTAGATAACAGTTAAACAGCGTAACAGAACCATGTGACGCCTCAAAAATTATTACTCCCAGAATTATACATGCATATCATGAATAGAACGATCCAGAGTATTCTCACCTCCGGATCTCAGGGTCTCAGATCTCATGAATCAAACTGAAAAATCTTACTTGGCTACTTTCAAGGTACAAATAAGGGTTTAGCTAGACATGATTTCCCAAATCTAGCTCTGATACCAAATAGGAATCTCTAAATAAAGGATCGCTGGCTTGGGAAATGTGATATCATAAACTCAAGGGTCTAGCTAGACATGGTTTCCCAAATCTTGGCTATTTAATGAGGATGATTACTTGGTCGATCATACACATATTCTGTCTGTATGATCTTTTATAGGAGAAAGTTATGACCCTTGAGTTTATGATATCACATTTCCCAATTGTGATATCAGAAGGGTGATTCAACAGTCGGGCCACTAGGAGAACCAAGTGGTAAGTATGATTACTTGGTCGATTATTCGATACCACAAACATATCAGGGGCCTATAATACCCACAGGATGGGGTGATGAATCAGATGATAATTCATCACCAACAACTCCACCAAAGCCAGAGCCATTACCCAAAACTCCACCTCCCATAACTATCCAGACTAAGTCCAGTACCTCATTAAATAGTCCACAGCCTGAAATAGCCTACCCAAGTATTGAAAGCCAACTTGATGACCTTGATTATCCAAGGTTAAGAAAGATGGCTGAGAAAGCAGATAGGGCATATGCTTCTGTATCTTCAAGCTTTACACCCAATCCACCAAGAGAAGCTATGATGGGACCTCCTATTTATACAACTGCAGACAATCCTAAATTTGATCCCATAGCATCAACTGATGAATACAGAACAAGGGGTTCTGATTTTAAAAGATCATACAGACAGAATATGTGGAACCTGCCATCAGCAAGTACCACAAAGGGAGTTATCCTGGTACTACCAGATGACTTCTCCCTGTATGACGATGTAATCTCCCGATGGGAGTCAATTACGTTGAACCTGGTGAATGAAAAGCAATTTGTGGACAATAAGTCCAAAGTTATGTTTATTGAAAACCTCCTCGGAGAAACTGAAAAGAAAATCTGGATCCAATGGAGAATGACTTATGAACAGGAGTATGAGGCGCTTATCCAACTTGCCGATGATCCGCAGAATGTTATCTCACAAATCCGGAAAATAATTCTGCTAGAAGATCCATATCAAGGTACTACTGATGAACAAAATCGAGCGTACCTAGATCTTGAAAGGCTAGCGTGCAGGGAGATCAATGATTTATTTGAATATATGAATGATTATAAAGTCCTTGCTGCCAAATCGGGACGAATGTACATTGACAGTGAGTTGTCTCAAAAATTCTTTAAGAAGCTGCCTCCTGTGATTGGGGAGGAGATTGAGAAGGCATTCCAAAAGAAACATCCAGGCAATACTGTGGGGGTAATGCCTCGAATAAGGTTTACCTATCTGTACATATCTGATCTATTCAAGAAGGCTGCCATACAGAAAGGAATAAAAGATCTTTTAATCTGCAAAAAGATACCTGTACCTGGATACTACAATAACCACAAAAAGTATGGCCTCAGAAAATCAAGAAATTACAAAGGTAAGCCTCATGATTCCCATGTTCGAGTTATTAAAAACAAGAACAAGCCAAAAACTGCAAAATGCAGATGCTATATTTGTGGAGAAGAATGGCATTTTGCAAGAGAATGCAAGAATAAAAATGGAAATATGGCGAGAGCAGCTATTCTCAGTAATCTGGAACTACCAGATGACTACGATGTTCTATCGGTCGATCTGAACGAAGAATCATCTGACGCCATATGTTCAATATTTGAAGGGGAAGGAGGGATTAATACACTGATGCATGTCAAATCAGCCCTTGAAAACTGTCCGATAGAAGAAATCGGATACATGTTGAAAAAGGAAGAAGATTTTGGGTGGAGATATAAAATTCAACTGCCCGAAATACAGGAAAACTGTAATCACAATTGGGAACACAACAAGGACATTGAAGGTAGCTTTAGTAGATGTTGTTATTGTTCGATTACAACCAACGTCACCATGAGAATACATTGCCCCATATGCAAAATGACGGTCTGTCCTATGTGTGCAAGATTTTATCTGGACATTTCTATAAAAAAGGAACTGGTCCTGATGAAATTTCAATCAAAAGATGAGTTAATCCATGAATTGATCAAATATGTTGACCACCTCACTGAGGAAAACAAGTGATTGAAGGCAAAGATTCAACAAGAGCTTGAAGAAAAACTCGTGGGAGATTTCAGTACTTTGACAGAACATGATAAAGGCAAAGGACTGATCATAGATGAAGATGAGGATATCACGCTATACCCTCAAGAAGAGACGGCAACAAAAGTCCTGTGTCAGGCCGCAAAGGTGCAGGAAAATAGGCCTCCGCGAAAGGTAAACAATCACCTGTATAATGTCAATATTACATTTGAGGTACAGGGCGTTGATCGGTTTACACTGAAAGCTATTATTGACACTGGTGCAACTACTTGCGTTGTCAATGTTAATAATATCCCCAAGGAAGCACAAGAAATGCTGAACTATCAAGTCTAATTTAGTGGAGTAAATTTTATCACTGAAGCTGGACGGAAGATAAAAGATGGGAAAATATTCATTGGTGAGCACAGTTTCAGGATACCATTAATCTTCTGCATGGAAATAAAAGTCGTGGATGGAATACAAATGCTCGTTGGATGTAATTTCATACGAAGTTTACATGGCGGCATGAGGGTAGAAGGTAACACGGTTACATTCTACAAGGAAATCACACATGTCAATACAACTCTGGACGTGGAGGTAGAAGCAAAACAGGCCCAGATTGAAGAACTGAATATGGATTATAATTTCTATATTGAGTTATTGCCGCCACAGCCTTGTAAGTCAATTTCAGAAAATAATTTTACAAGAAAATTTCAATCATTGTTTCACAGATTGAAAAATAATGGATATATCGGCGGCAACCCTCTGCTCCATTGGTCAAAGAACAAGGTGGTGTGCAAAATAGATGTTATAAATCCCGACATAACCATCCAGGATATGTAAAGACATAAGAATTGTGTGCTATGTAAATGCCCCAAAAAACATTATTTATGCCTTTCTTTCCTTTTAATATAAGCATTAACACCACCACAACAACAACAACAACAAAGCCTTAATCCCACTACGTGGGGTCGGCTACATGAATCCTTTTTCTCCATTGTGTCCTATTTAGTGTCATATTTTCATTTAGTTCTAGTAACTTAAGATCAATTTTTATACAATAAGTCCAAGTCTTCCTAGATCTACCTCTGCCTTTCTTAACACAAGTCGAATCTAAAACACCTACTCTCCTAATCGAATCATCAGATGATCGACATTTAATGTGATCAAACCATCTAAGACGACTTTCTCTAATTTTGTCCATCACAGGAGCTACACGAACCCTATCACGAATATATTCATTTCGTGATGTCTCTAAGTGTAAAGTCACTCATCCAACTAATCATTCTCATCTCGGCAACACTTAACTTGTTATTATGCTTCTCTTTTAAAGGCCAACATTCAACGCCATAGAGCATTGCAGATCTCACCACCGTCTTATAAAATTTTCCTTTCAGTCTAAGCAGTACTTTTCTATCACACAAAAGGTCCGAAGCATTCCTACACTTCAACCAACCAACTTGAATTCTACCATTAACATCCCCATCTATATCTCCATTGCTTTGAACAACGGACCCAAGATATCTAAACCGTTCACACATTTTAATAATTTGATCCCTCAAAGTCACACTTCTGTCACTAGAGCTACTACTACTAAAATTACATTCCATGTATTCAGTTTTAGTTCTACTTAAATGAAGGCCTTTAGACTCCAATGTAGACCTCCATAATTCAAGTTTTTCCTGAGCTTTTTCTCTCGTTTTATCCACGAGAAGGATATCATCAGCAAAAACCATACATCAAGGACCATTATAAGCATTAACACTAAATTTTTAAAATATATACAATAGTAAATTTCCACTGATTAAGTTTCTTCAAACCATTATACTTATAAAATCTGTTGATTTTTTTTATCAGATGTATCCATAACAACCACACTTCAAAACTTTCAGCCAGAAATAGAAGCTATTCAAATTCATGATTGGAGCAGAAATCATATATTTTGTTTTTCTACAATGATGCTTAAAAGAAAAACAAGCAGATGCATCAACAATTAGTGTTACCATTTGGAAGCCATGCTCGACGAACCGCATGGCGTATTCTCTGTTCATGCCTTTCCAAGAGTTCATCTAACTTGTGTGATTGATACAGTAGCGGCGCTGAGAACTCAACCCGGTCATCTGACTTCTTATAACCCTAAGCAATTGCACAGTATATTTTTGAGAAAGTTATAACTAAGAAATATTTACATATATACCACTCAATTTCAATGTACTTACATATCTAACATCTAAACTTTAAATTCTACATGTATACCACTTTATCTAGACATGAGAAGGTGTATTTCATTTTTTGAAGTTAAAAAAAGTGGTATTTTTGATGTGATATGAAAGGTTAAGAAGGTAAATGTAAAAAATAAAAGTTTAGGGGTTAGATATTTAATCAGTAAAGTGTAAAAATAGTCCATTGATTATTTACATGGGTCATTTTAGCGCCAAATTAATCCTAGACTCTTTAAATTGAGGTTGAAGTACTCTTCCGTCATATTAAAAGGGTCTGTGGTAATATTAGCACTTTTGTAGCCTTTAGTACTAAAATGACCCCATGTAAATAGTCACGAAACTATCTCGACACTTCCCTCATTTATAAAATATACAGAAATTGTGTGGCAAGCATGTAAATGCCCCAGCAAATGAATAGCAAAGGAAGTTGAAAACAGCACCATACCATATTAGAGGGCTTGGAAGAAATTCCATGCATATTGCAACTCATATCGGTTGAATTATGAGAATGATTGTCTAGTTCTGGATGCCCAAGTTGCACCCATTGGTGCACCATTAAGTTCCTTTCAATCTCACAAGGCTTCTCTACTTTAGATAATTTGCAGGATCCCTCATCTCCTTTTGCAATAATATCAAGATTTTTTTTTGATTTGAGAACATTTGATGAATCCGGCACTCTTGGAATATCACATTTCGAATTGGATTTACTATGAGATCTAACAGAAGCCTGTTTCTTCGTGGATGCAAACCCGATAGAAGCCTCCAATGACAGGGGAGCCGAAAAGCGATTGTCTGCAGAAAGAACAAATTCTTTCTGCAGCATATCTACAAATAGTCCAGCTTCATCGTTCACTTTAGCCGAATTTTGTCGTCCCACATTTTTCTGCATGTTTTCAGCCTTGAGCCATGGCTCCTGAAAGAACAAAGAGAAATTACAGTGTGGATTGTTTTATGGTTTATGGATTACTTTGCTCTGCACGAACTAACCTCCAAGCGTGATAATTTACTCGAAACACTTGACTTTTGTGATTTGATTGTTCTTGGATGTCTTCTTACAATTTCCAACGGTTCTGGAGAACCACTCAACTTGATCCTGATATAAAAGACCGCTTATAGTTGAGATTTCCAAACAGACCAGACAATCGGAATGATAAAATGGCAGATTTTTTTCTTTCAAAACCAAAGTAATGATTTTTTAAGGCATATTGGAGGTTATGATGTAAAGAACATCAAAAATCAATATAGAAAAGCAAGCCTAGTAATCCTGCAAATAGTTCATACAGTATCTACAATGTTAAATGTTGTAAGATATGAAAAAAAATACTAAAAGTGAACATTTGAAACTCACTTCAGTGATTCCTCGCGATTTTTTGCATCAATCTCCTTATTAGGGGAATATTTGGGCAAACTAGATGGGTCACATGCATAAGGCATTGTTCTAAAATACTGCACAAAAAAAAAATGTCATCAAAGGTAGCTACAAAGGTTATTATAGGATAAAAACATAAGACCAGCGGTAAAATATAATTCAAGAAGTAGTCAATGGAACAAAATCATGCACAAAGGGAGTGGTATCAAAAGTTAAATACCCATACATCAAGAGTTTTGGAACACATTGCACAAAATTAAGAATAAAATGCCAAATGATTCACCATGTTAATATGAAATTGTTCAACAATGTTAAGATACAAATCAAATGTCGAATTAATTACAAACCGTTAAGTCTGTATTTTGTTCTAAATGATTTCACAAAATTAAACTACCCTCAAATACATAGTTTTCCACATAGGCTGGTGATGATCATTAAAATGATATTCCTGCATAAATATGGCCAAGGGATATTACTTCAGCAATGGTCTTTTTAAGTAGAAGAAAAAGTAGAGAATAATAAAATTATGCAAACAAGAACACAAGTAAATCCTAAAAAGGGGCATTTACATACATACAACCCAATTCCTATGTATTTACATGCCTAACACCTAAACTTTACTTTTTACATTCATACCACCCAAAACTTTCTTATCACTACAAAAATTCCACCATTTTTCTTTTAAAAAATAAAATACACCATTTCATGCATAAGTAAGGCAGCATTTAAGTAAAAATTGAAGTATAGGTGTTAGATATGTAAATACATAGGAATTGGGTGGTATGTATGTAGATCTTCCTAAATTAAATATAGAAATGAACAGAAAAGTAAAGAAACGTGAGATAATCACCTCAGATGAAAGAGCAGATGTGGCTGTGCCCCTTTTTTTAGGCTCAATGGATAGAAAAGTTTCCAGCAATTTATACGCATTTTCGGGTAAAAATCTAAATGTCTCTTGAAGGCAACTTGGATAAGTTTGTTGAGGTTTAAAAAGTGTCTCATGAGCCAACCTGGACTTCCTCCAATATTCATCTGAAGGTGAGCCGCAAAGCTTAAATATCTTATGTATTTGCTCAACCTGGAAAAGAGTAAATGAAAAATTCATCCCAACATTGAAATGAAAAAAAAAAAAAGTTTCTCAAACAATTCCTTGACACTTTTTCTTAAATTCTCAACTGGCAAATGATGGCAATAACTGGAAACTAAAAAAGGTAATTTTTTTAGCACAAAAAGATGCACTGCTCTTCGTCTAAAGATATTCCCCCGCGATTACTTGGCCCTTGTTAGCTGATGTTTATTTATATAATGTTCGATGTTATTTAGAAATCAAGCTTCATTAATCTTCATAAACAATATGAAAATTATTTAAAAATCAAGCTTTCTTAATTTCATAATAATTTTACAGATCATCAAGCATGTCTAAAATATGAATGACTAGTCGCAAAGAAAAGCACACTTTAAAGTCTAAATACAACAATGTATTTCTCCAAACAAAACAGTCAAAAACACTCTAAATTTCATCAAAAGCATAAATTTTTAATTCAAAACATTTGAAAATCTCCATATCTACTTTTAAACCACAATCATTTTCTCTAGACATCAAAGCCATCAAAATAATTTTATTAATTCCGTTTATGACAATTGGCCTTAAAATTTTTAACATGCACACCTCTAATTTTAATCATGTTAAGAAGAACTAAATGTTTTCATCTTGCATTTAAAAGTCAGAATATAGAAATCTAAATAAGTAGAAGATGTGATTCAGGTCCCTGAAGGTGAAAAGACCGCCCCATACAGGGCAGAGTACTATGCTTCTAGATGAATAGAGAAACTTTTTCATTCAATTTAATTTGACTTTATCTTGGATATGAAATGTCCAATTTACAAAATTAAGATTGTTCATCATAGTCCCTAAGTTGAAAAGTACTAGAATGTTCTGCATAAGCAGACAAGCATAACATCCTAATAGAAGCCTTAGTGAAATGAATAGTTCATTAATATTATATTCCAGGATTGCTGAAATTAAACGAATTATTTTAGCATCTATGATACAATATTTTAAATAATTTCAATTGCTTTGGTTTTTAAAAAGGGGCTTTAACATACATACCACATAATTCTTATGTATTTACGCACCTAACACCTAAGCATTCATATTTACATGCATACCACTCAAATCTTAATATCACATCAAAATGCCACTACCATCACCTCTTTAAAAGTAAAATACACATTTTCATGCATATGTTTATGATACCGAGGTGTGATAAATGTAAGTATAAAAAATTTGGGTGTTAGATATGCAAATAAATAAGAATTATGTAGTATTAATGTAAATTTCCTTTTTAAAAAATAGACTTGTAGTACTTTAAGTGAGAGGCATTATAAGCCGTCCATTTTTATATCAAGTTTGACAAGTTAAATTTTATAAAACCCAACAAAAGAAGAAATCAAATTGTTCTTTTAAGTACAGATTACATTAATGATCATTATCTTAAATTTAAAAATACTAAAATCAAAATGTGGTTGTGTGAACGATAAAACTTGTCCATATAGAAGGAAACTAATCTATTCATGTATATATATTCAATCTCATCATTTTATATTGATTAAAAAAAATCATTTCTACTATAAATACTTGAACCAAAAGCAGACCACTAAGATTGATACCTCAGTCATTCCTTGCAAGACAGGTTTTTTGAGAAAGAGCTCCGCAAATACACAACCTACACTCCACAAATCAACTGTTGGTTCATATTCCGTTGCACCCAATAGGAGTTCAGGAGGACGATACCAAAGAGTTACAACACGGCTAGTAAGTTGTTGTCTACTAGAAGGATTAAAGAAGTTTGATAAGCCAAAATCAGCAATTTTTAGAATTCCTTCATTGTTGACAAGAAGATTTGCACACTTGATATCCCTATGAATAATGCCACGCGAGTGGCAATGTTCAAGGCCAGACAATAGCTGCTGCATGTAACACTTCACCTGAAAAATATAAAGACCCATTTACATACATAACACCCAATACCTATCTATTTTCATATTTAACACCTAACTTTTGCTTTTTATATTTAAAACACCCAAATCTTTCACATCACATAAAAAACCACTGTTTTAATAGATAAGGTGGCGCGCTCACGCAGATATATATATATGTGTATGCACGCGCGCGTGCGTGAATTATGTAAAAATTAAAGTATAGGTGTTAGATATATAAATACATGCAAATTGAGTGGTATGTATTTAAATCTTTAAAATATAAAAGCAAACTTGGCATTTTCTTATGAGAGGATTTAACTTGGAGCTGTGTGCAACAAAATATCAAGATACTCATAGGTATACAGTATATCTAAAGAAGCTGGGTGCTATAGACAAACCTGTGATTCACTGAAAGTGATTTCAGGAGAAGAAGATAGTCCCGCAAGATCATGCTCCATATATTCAAATACGAGATATATACTGCATGATGATCTGGAAGTGATCAAACCATCCAGCTTCATAATATTACGATGGTTAAGTCTGCGAATGATGAATATCTCTCGTGCCATAAATCTGACACTCTCTGGTTCAAAATTGTCGAACCTGATCTTCTTCAGAGCAACGAACCTTCCAGTTTCAAGTTCACGTGCTTTAAACACACTACTATAGGTTCCCTGACCAATCTGGCGTTACAGGGTAGACTAGATAGTTAAGTAGAAGACGGCATTATATGGAATAAAATCATTGTGCCTAAAACCAAAAGAGGAAACTAGACTAATCAAGCAGAATGAACAAAGTTGATTGGACAATAAAGATATGAAATTTTCTACAATTTAAAGGGATGGTAGCGAGTAGTTATTTGTACATAACAATGTTTTGGGTGCATTGTATGTAAATGCTCCTTTTTTAAAATGCACATAATATCAACCACTTCATCGTTCTAAACTCTCCTATAAATTTAAGAAAATTCTTCATCACAATGCACTACAACTATTTCTACATTGTAGGAGTTGTTTAGCTACAAGTAGGATTTTACTTAAATCAATGTTTAAAACTGCTAAATTGTGATAAACTATTTAGCTAATTGATTATACAATTTTACCAAAAACTTAAAAATGATGAGTGCATCTGACATGAAGCATAAACCGAGATGAATAATCACAAAAAAAGTACACATGTAGCACAAAATTCTTATGTGTTTACATATCTCACGCCTAAACCTTCATATTTAGATACACAACACTTTGGTGCTTTAAGCCTATGCATACAACGGTGTAACTCACTTTTAGAAAGTGACAATAGGGCTATTTTTTATGTGATATTAAAGATTTGAGCGCTATGTCTGTAAGTATGAAAATATAGTTGCGAGATATGTAAATGCATAAGAACGTGTGCTATGTATGTAAACGCCCCTAACAAATGCGGTCATATCTACTTTTAAAAAAGTTACATATAATTTAATAATTTTACTTAAATGAACTTTTTTGCATCTCAAAAAGACTTCCATCCACTTCTTTTCAATTCCTTCACTTTTCCCTCAAGCAACATAATGCCTTAGATCCCTTTTCCGTCTACCTTCTCTGGTATATTCCCATCTCCAACTTGGTCTTCTCCTACGTTTAATGGCAACCTAAACCAAAAGCTCTCATCCTAAACTCGCCTCAATCTTTTGGTCCATGTACCACCTCCTCCATCTTTAAGCAATATAACCAAAGAAAGTTAAGAAAATACGCATATTTCTAATCCTTTTCCATAAAAAAAAGAGTGGCTTTGTCCTGGGTTTCGTGAGTTCTAGTGCATAATTTGTGGCTGCCATTAACCATCTAATGTCACCGATATAAAAGACTCTTTGATCATTAAATAAATATTAGAAAACAGCAAGCCAAAGAAGAACAAAAAATGTGATCTTTATCAATGTTAGTTTCGGATTGCCATTAAAAATCCTGGTTCACCATTCGAAGTCATCTTAAACTCTACCAAGAAATCATCCCAGCATCAAATCAAAAATCAAATCCATTTACCTTCTCCAATTTCTCATAGGCCTCAGGTTTAAGCGGAACCCACCCCTGAATCGCTTCCCTAGCAACCGCACTCAACCAAGACGGCCAACCGGCCGCCACCAGCTCGCCGTCAACATGTTTGTTGAAATTCCCCAACTTAAAACTCTGCGAATCAGTGCCATTCGAGCTAACCTTCCCTGATTCCTCGGATTCGCTCCGATCAACTTCAATCCTATTCCACAATGCCGAATTCAAAATCCCACCGGACACCTCAAGATTGCCGGAGACCCCAGAGGACTCCACCGGCGTCAATGGCTCCGGCTTTTTTGAAGCCACGCAGCCCATTGTGGCCGAACAATTGCATTAGCTGGATGTGTGAACTTCCTGCGAATTCCCGGTTGAGGGAGTCGCCGGATAAGAGGGTTTAGGGTTAAGTAGGGGTATCGGGGGAAGGAATCGAGATGAAGAATTGGATTGGGAGCGATGAAGGGAGATGTAGATCGAGAAGGAGGTGGTTGGAGTTCGAACCCAGAATAGAAAGGTTTCACCGTTCTTCATCTCTCTCTCTCTCTCTCTCTCTCTCTCTCTCTCTCTCTCTCTCTCTCTTGTTTGGGTCGATTTGATGCGCTTTCGAATTAATTAACTCCACCATAACTCCACCATAAGTAGGGTTGTCAAAACGATTCGTTGTTTGTGAACAACTAGTGTTCGGTTCGAAAATAAGCTAGTGTTCGGCTCGTTCGTTAAGTTAACGAGCTGAATACGAACAACACGAATAAATTTTTTGTTTGTTCATGTTCGGCTCGTTTTGGCTCGAAATATATTAATCAGTTATATATATATAATAATATATATATATATATATATATATATATATCTTTGATGAGTAGTATTTAAAAAAAAATTATTTACTACAAGGCTACAAAAATTTATAATCAATTAAAAGTATTAATAAAGAAAATACAATAAAAATTATTAAATTAGATTCAAATCATATTTTAAATCTTGCCCCAATCCTTATCTTCTTATGGCTATGTGATTAGGGTTGTCAAAAAGATTTTTTATTCGTGAACAGCTCGTGTTCGGCTCGCTAAGCAAACGAGCCGAACACGAACATAATTTTTGAGCTCGAAAGATAAAAGAGCCGAACACAAGCTAAGCTTGGGCTCCCTAATGTTCGGCTCGTTTACACCCCTAACCATGCGTAATTCCAGAATTTGTTCGGCTGCCAAAAAAAATTAAATTGTGAATAATATTTTAATATGACCAGGATTTACAAATTATGGTTCGAATAAACTTTATGAAACTAAAATTATATCAGAATATTAATTAATAAACCTAAGTCTAATTAAATTTAATAATTTTTAAATTCGTCTTGAAACACTTGATGTCAAAATATTCCACCATTATTTTGTTTTTCTAATGCTATGACCAAGTTTTGGTAAATTAAAAATATAAGCAAAATATATTCATGAAATCTAAGATTTAGCAATGTCTCAAAGCATCATCTTTTTTTCATGCAAACGTTTGAATTTGATGTATTGAGATTCTTCACTTTATTTTCAACTTTCGAACGATAAAATTTCATCGAAATTCAAACTTAACTTCCATTACAAAGAGTGAAGTGTCAAAATAGTCCACAGACAATTTAGATGAGACCGTTTTAGTCGCAGAGTTTATGTAAGTGTCAAAATAGTCATCAATTATTTTAAAATTAAATTATAATAAACCTCTATATGGACTATTTTAACCACAATTTAAAGAGTCAGATGATTAATTTTACACTTCTATAAACTCTAGGATTAAATGACTATATGTAAATAGTCACAAAATATTTAGGCGTTGATTAGTGCTGGAAAATCTGCGGCAGTAGAATAATAAATTATTGTCTTAGCGTAGTACGAGATCCACCAAACACATAATCAAAAGAAAAGTAGCAGGAGAAAAAACCTCGATTTTTACCTGGCTTGGAAAAGGAAACAAGTATGGGGTTGGCTCAGTCGAAGTAATCCACCAAGGAATTGTAATTATATAGACTCACTCTTTTATTAAATTAGACAAGATTGAATTACAAGGTTGAGGTACAATGGTATTCCAACAAAATAGTTGTAGCAGGTCGCAATGACCGTATAGTTGATTACTATGAATGCAACAATCTGCCATGAATTTCGTACATGGTTGTTGCAGCTCACTTGTCATAGAAGTTGTTGTTGATAGTTGTTATAGTAGTTGGCTATGTAGGTCAATGGTGGTAGCTTCATGAGCGTTGAATGACCACTGTTGCCGTAATAGAGAACTGTGATAGCGTTCGTAGACCTTAGAGGCTAAAGTTTGGAGTTGCATTAGTTGTGAGTCACGTAAGTCATAGTTGATCACATAAGCCATAGCAGGGAGGTATAATAACACTTATGAGTTGGAGAGGCCAAATTTGGGATTTATGTGAGCTCTGAGCCACATAGGTTGTAGTTGCCCACATAGGTCGGAGTGGGAAGTGGGGAGTTGCAGTAGAACAGTTGGTCATCAAGCCCGTAGTAAAGCACTATAGTTCCTACGTTAAAAGAGAGCTTCATCCTAGCTCAGAGAAGGATCATTGGAGCTTCGCCAGAACTTCGTCGGAGCTCGAAACTTCGCTTGAATCTGGCTTCATTATCTCTCCTACCACTAGGAGAGATTCTTTTAGAACAAACATCG
>NEWO01000005.1:237655-266118 GCA_003013225.1 Phalaenopsis aphrodite
GTCTCATGTCCCGAGTATGCCCGCCCAACAGCAGATTCTCTCTGGTAAGGTCAAGCCATCGAGACACTCGTTTCGTGCCCTGAACATGTACCAGAAGGTCTCGGATGGGTGTCTTGAGCTACAAAATGCTACGAGTGAGTAGTGAATCTTCATGAGTCAGTCAAGCGCACAACCTACATATCTGACCTTAAAAATTGACACTCAACGATTGTTTTTGGTTTGTCTTGCGGTTATGTTAGCTTTGGCCTTACTTGCTTTGCCTCAAACAACTTCATTCGGTCGGACAAGCGGGCCTTACAATCTTATGTTGGCGAGCATTCCTTTATCACACTCTTTTCTTTTGGACTATTAGATATCCTCGATATCAGCTTGTCATATTTTTTTATATATACACATCTAACCTGATCAAACTTTATTCAAGATATTCTCATCCAAAATTTATGCAAAAACTCATTTTGATGCTAACCTTTTTTCGCATTTTTTTTTATTTATACTATTTTCTATCATTTTATTTCAATTATCCATTAATGCTCATAAGAAAGTGTTCATCACCATTCATTTTGCATTGCGATTAGTGCTGTTGTTGATGTAAATCTCTATGAATGATAGAATGAGGACTTGTGAATCAATGATTAATGCAAGGAAGATGCTTGTATTTCAAAATAAGAAAAGAAATTAATTTTTAATTGGACCCCCCAATATCGATATCATTATTAATATATTTCGTAGCCAAATACAACACAAAAACTATTATAATTCAACAAAATGACAATTTGAAGACCGCATGCACTTATACTAATTATAAACTAATCACGTCTTCTAATCCAGCCATTAAGTAATGAAAGACGTAATTGCTTCCTGGCAAAATATTAAAAAATGGACATTTACATCCATACCACCCAATTCATATTTATTTACATATCTAACATTTAACCGTTGCTTTTTTTTAAGCCTCAACCATCATTTTAAATTTTGAAAAATGAAAATACACCTTTTCATGCATAGGTAAGATGGCATGCATGCAATAAAAAAAAAAAAAAAAGAAGTTTGAGAGTTAGATATGTAAATATGAAGGATTTGAGTAGTATGCATGTAAATCTTCCAATAAAAAATCATTTCAGATGGAGCATCTGCATCAGGACTAACAGTGACAGAAAAAATAAATAAAATCTGTCTGATAACACATGAAAATATTCTTTATTGATGTGTTATTGTGTTATTATAACACCGGGAATATTCTCAAAACACAATAACACCTGAATAACACGAAATAACACAGAAGAATATTCCCCGGGGTTACCGGGCTGATTTTTTTTTTTTTTGTCACATCCACGTGACGTGATTTCACTGGACTCCACACGCAACTCTAAGTGCAGAGTCCTGATGCAATATTTTTTTCTTCTTTTAACCAAATAGCCCTTTCAATATGATTAGTCGATGATCCTGGTGGTCAATATTGCTCTAAAAAATTTTGAAATGAAAAAAAATGATGTCATAACAGTGTAAATGTCAAAAGTAAAACTATTTATTTCTTTGGAGCTATCTCTGGAAAATTTGCAATTTTTTTTTTGTTTTGCTATTATTTGGTTGGTCTTTGAATTCTAGAATTTAATTAAAATAATGGAAGGCATTAAACACTTGGAGTCATACAAAATAAATCTTTGGCCTAATAAAAAATTTAGATTTTTTGTTAACTGTGTGTTTGATGGACGTTGGACGCAAGTGTAATAATCAAATTCTAAGGGGTGTCGGGATAATTTTAATTTTAATTTTTTTTAATTTTTTATTTTAAATTAAATTTATTTTATTTATGCTTTTACTTGAAATAAAATATTTTGATATATGTTATAACATATTTAATTGCTTTTACAAATACTAAAATCAACTTTTAGGAGCCAAAATGCTCTACTTAGTGAATTATTTTTCTATTTTATTTTATTCTAAATATTTTATTTTTTAGTTTTACAAGATTTCATAAATTTAATTAATTTAATAAAAACTTTGGAGTAATTTGGGAATTAGGATCACTTTTGATTTTTAAATTTTTTATTTTAATTTTACTTTGTTTATATTTTTTTATTTAAATAAAACAAGTTCAGTATTTTAAAACATGTATAATTATTTTTAAAAACACTCAAAGGAATTTTTTTAGATATTTTAAGTGTTTTTAAAAATAAATTAATTTATTTTTAAAATCTAAAAATATAAAAACAGGTCTTACATGTCCAAAACACCATTGGCAACTAATTATACTCATCATTAGAATGGAATTGCAAAAGACAATTGTTTTTGCCATGCTCTATTAAATCAAGTACCAGCACTGACGGACCGATCGTCTGTTTCAAATGTGTAGCACATTAGTTGACAATAATATGAATGTTTTCCAGGTGCTGGATTCGAACCCTCACATTTAATTGTATTTTGTGATATTGTTTAGATTGTCTTCTTTATAACTTAAAACCATACATTTGAATCATTACAAGAGCCTATGAAAATCCCTCTAGAAATGCACTTTAATCCCTTGAAAAGGAAGAATTTGCTTCACACTGACATCAACATCATGCAAATTATACCCATTGTAAGATTTCATTATAGAAAAAAATTTACATATATTGTTTTGACATATATCTCATTGATTATGATATGAATTTAAACACACTGAACAAGACAAGACCTGAAGAGTACAAAAAGGAATGAATCATTGTTACAATACAACATGGAGAAAAAAAAACATAAATACAGTCATCAAATTTGATATAAAAATATAATCAATCTAAAACATTTCACTTGTATTTTCTGTTTCTGTAAAACTTATTATTCCCTGTGAGGCTGCAGCTAAAACAACATGATGATGGATCTCAAACCATCAGTATTTCCCAAAAAAATACAGTCGAAAATTCTACACGATTTCGTGTTCTTCTTTCAGTTGAAAAACGGGAATTGGTCGATGCACGCCAGTTAACGGATCATTCGATCTTCCATGAATACTCTGATTAGCGGATATGATATTCAGAGGTTTCGAGCTATTGGATGCAATGGCGGCGGCCGCGTTATGGCTGCTGTTTCGAGCCGCAGGTACGTCATGATTATGCTTCCCTTCATATGTCGTTATGACTGCTTTGGGATCTTTCGACGCCCTTTCAACATGCTTGCGAACGCTGCACCCTCCATAGGTGCACTTGTAATAACTCCTGCAAAATTATAGCAATAATAGTTTTTAGGGGCATTTGCATGCATATCACCCAATTCCTATGTATTTAGATATCAAACACCAAAACTTTAATTTTTTTACATTTATACTACTCACATCTTTCATATCACATTAAAAATACATTTTTGCAAGCATAGGTAAGGTGGCCTATATCTAAGAATTGAAGTATAGTCTAGAAAGGAGATTGGATGAGGGGAAGACCTTGGATGAGGATTTCCTTTGACTACTTTTTGGCCATATTTGCGCCACCTATAACCATCATCCAGGAGATCCACTTCGCTTGTTGTCTGCACAATGATCCTTGGTTCTGTTACTGTCCTATGAGAAGCTGACTCCATCATCCTGATTTCCAAAATAAAAAACAAGCATTAATCTTCTCAACAACTAGAGTAAAATAGGTAAGGTCAAAGCATCTAGCCATAAATTCAAACCTTTTCTTCTGGTCAGGATCACCAAAATATCCTCTTTCATCCATTCCATCATGATCACCAACTTCCTCGCCGTCACTAGAGCCCGACAACTGCTCATACGCGCCATTTCCAGATTCCCGGTCTCTTTTCGATAAACCAGTGATAGAATTACCATGGGAAAGCGAATCCGAATTCGTAGCAAATACATTGTGCCCATTTAACTCTGCTGCACCATTTGACATGTTAGCATCTTTTCCTCGCTTATTTGATGGAGGTTTTGGGTGGTTGTGTTTTCCCTTGTAGATGATCTCGGTCACTTGTCCGTCAAGAGAACGTTCGACCTTTTTCTTCACGGGACAGTTCGGATGGGTGCATTTGTAATAGCTCCTCGGATATTCGCTTCCCTTCACCTGTTTCTGCCCATACTTCCGCCAATTGTAACCATCGTCGACAGGCTTATCGACGACAATAGGCATTGGACGAGGTATTTGATCAGAAAGAGAGGCAATAGCGGCCTCAGAGCTATGAGTGTTCGAGTCTAGAGTCATGGGAGACACATGTATGACTTTTGACAACTTAGCGGTGGGGAACGACTGTGATAAGGAGGCTGACAAAAGAGGTGATGGATTCTCTGGCGGCATATGCATTTGTAATTGAGAATGGGTAGCATGTTGATGTGGCAATCCATATTGTCCCTACATCAATTTATGTTCAATAATATCAAGTTACATCATATGAATATTAAAGAGTAAGTGCGACATATGAGGTGCATATTTTAGTGTATCACAAATTTTGATAAAAGAAAGCGGACTCAAATAGTTGGTACAAGGTTTGTAATTCTTAAAATGATGATGATGATAAATATTATAAAAGAGAACTTGATTATTATTGTGAAGATAGTTTTGATCGTTAGAGTTAGTGACATGAGTTTTGTTGGGTTTGGATCAAAAAAGTTTATAGTGCGACATATGTGATGTAAAACAAATTATGGAAAATTTTTGTGGAGATTTGTAGGGGGTATGGATAGTCAATCAAAAGTGGAAACTCTATTGCACTCAATAGATGGCAATTGAATTACCTTTACATTGTGTATCAACTCTTTCAAAAGCAAGTTTTTTAGATCTAGCATCAGCCTCATCCATTTAAACAGAGATTGAATGTGTAGCCACATTAAACAACTAAAAAAAGTTCACTTCCCATTATTAATTAATGCTCTTAAATGTAGCCCTTTAGCACATTAGGCTCAATTTTCAAAGCAAACTAAAAGGCCAAACATAAATTTTCCTTTTAGAGTCTAATGAAAATATGATATTATACAAGGAGGCAAACTCAAAAATTTAAGAAGATGAATGTCAAAATAAAAAAGCATGAGGTGGCAAGCATTTAAACTTAAAATTTCTTTCTTAATTTTTTAAAAAATTGTAATAAACATGATTATAAAATTTAAATTACAATTAATATTAAATTATACTAAATAATTAAATAATTAAGATTATGAGTGGGGAGCAAAATTTTTATTGTATTGTATGATAAAAGTAAAAATGTAAGAATTTCAAGTTCAAAATCTTCTCACCATCCTAAAAAATGCAAAATCTTCAATTATAAACCTTAATGAAGAGAATATTTTGTTAACTTGAAGAGAATATTCTCATAATATCTTAAAAAGTCTTTATATTTGCTTGCAAAAATAATTTTTTTTTATTTTCTCATGGAAAAAATCTTTAGTTTGATCTCACGGTATATCAGTGTCAAAATTATAAATACTTATTTCATGAAATAAAATAATACTATGTAGTAGCCATGATAATAATAATTTCAAATACATATCATGTTTTCCTCCCAAACAACCTACAAAAGGTGACTCTGCCAGTGATTTAAGATGATGAAGGATCAGTAGTTCTTGTATGAGTAAAAAGTAAAAACCCTAATGAATCCAAGTTGATTCACCATTTATCAGATTTTTTTTTTAAAAAAAAAACTTTTTTTTTCAATATAAACCCTCTTGATATTATAACTTGGGCTTAAAAATCATCCATATCACCATTGTAGAACTTTCCAACCTCTAAACCATCAATTTCAGGTTCAAAGTTCCTCTCAACTCCCACTGTTCAAAGGCCACGACCACATAACAGCATAAAAAAGCCACCTTTGCTTCTGTAAATATCCTTCTATAAACCCTAATGATGAACCCTAGCCGTTAGAAGTCCTAATTGAATTAAAACATCCAATAATCCTCAATCTCCATAATTAGACTTGTAATCATTTCAAAAACTCAAAACTCACTCTAGTTTTATCAGTAATCAACTCCAATTTGATATTGATTTAATTCAAATATATTCCCAAATTAGAAAATTACTCGCAAACTTTAAAAGTTTGCCTGGAATGAGCTTCACAATTACTCAAAAGTGATAATTTTTTTACTCGAGAATCAAAAAATTCAAATTTGAAACAGTTTAGGATTGAGTTCTTAAAGAGAAACCCACCGAATTAGACGCAAACATGGCCGGGAAATCAAGCAAGCCACCGGGGCTTAAATCCGTTGCCGCCGTGAAGAACGGCGACTGCCCCACCAACATATTCATCGGCCGGCCTTGCCCTAAATTCAAACCCCCTCCTCTCCGATCCCCCGCCACCGCTTCCGCCGCCGTTCTTGCAGTCGGCGACGTCACCGCTCCGGCGAGAAGCTGCGAGAAGGATCGACACTCCGATTCAGGATCCTCCGAGAAGAAGCTCGAGACCAAATTCATCGGATTAGGACTTGCTTCAGCTGGCTCGAGGCGGAAGAGACTTTCAACAGTGGGACACGAAGGGAGAGAAACTGAAGGCCGCTTCGCCTCTGCTATAATGTTTTCCTCCATGGAAAAGGGGTGAAGAAGCTCGAGAAGCTAAGCCATGGTTGCGCGAATGAGGAAAAAAATCCAATTTTTTTCCCCTGATTCTGTTCTCATTTTTGCTGTGTTTGGGGGTTTTGTATTGATTTCGGTTTGGAAGATTTTGTGGAGCTTTGTTTTGGACTGATATGAGGTTTTTGGAGGGAGGGAAAAGATTGGAACTTTGAAGAAGTCGACGTTGTGGAAATTTGTACACGAATGAGAGAGAAAGAGAGAGAAAGAAAGGCAACTCACTCCGAATTACTTTTGATGAAAATGATGAGCGTTGACTAAATTTACAGAGAACAGGTTGTTTGTTGTAAAACGTTTATTACCTTTTTCTTTTCTTTTCAGCTTATCTTTGCTCTTAAATAATGAAGAATTTACATACATACCACTATTATTATGTATTTACATATCTAACAACTATATTTTAGTCTCTACATACATAACATCTTACCTATGAATTAAAAAAATGTATTTTATTTCTTAAAAGTTTAAAAATTGAGATTTTTTGACGTGATATAAAAGATTTAGATGATATAATTGTAAAAATTGAAGTTCAGGTGTAGATATGTAAATACGTAAGTATTGAGTGGTATCTATGTAAATGCTAGTATATTTATTTAAGCCTTGAAAAAGAATTTTAGCAAATGACCTCAAGCACTAGCTCAGTTCATTTGCATTAATATGTTTAAAATATGTTTCTATGAAGTTTGGTTCAAGGCTTTACAACAATCATGTTTTAAGCAACTTATGTTGGAGAAATACTAAACCTCTTTGGTGACAACAATTGAGATCTTAATTGGCATGATGTTAGAGATACTAATTATGTCATGGAATGTTATATATGATATATATGTCATGAAATATGTTTATGAAAAAAAAAGGTTAGCTACAATGTCTGCAGAAGCATGAATTGATGAGTTTTTTTAATTAAATGTGTGAGTTAGTATTATGAACCTCATACTAAAAGAGAGATAAGGGTCAGAAACTAAAAAATGATATGATAAGAGTGTCGACATGTTTGAAATGATGACACCCATATGCTATGCTAGTTGACTTTTATTATAGCAATATAATATGATATAATACTTTAACAGACTTGTTATAATTGCCACAAAAAAAATGAATGAATTTATTAACTATAACATCTAACTTTCAAATACACTTAAGATGATACACATCTCTTGTATTACTATAAATGCCAAAATAAAGTACACAGATTATTATTATTGCTATATGAGAGCTTACACTATGCATGATATTAATATGGGATATTTTATCATGATTTGTATTCTACATAAGATAATTGCATATACTGAAAAAAAGACTATTTATTTATCATATATTTACTACTTTAATAAAATGTTTCATAGCATACATATTGCATTGATTATAACTAAAGATTTTGTGTAAGCAATAGATTATTTACTCGCTTCTATTGTATTGCATTTTTTTTTTTCATGAGAGGCTAAGGTTCTAGAGGAGTGAACTATTGATTTGCTCATTAGATTACCTCTTTCATTGATATAAATGAATATTATGAAGCTACTAAATGATTTTGCTTTGATGGATTTATCATAGCACTATGTTATCATGTATGGATAATTCTAATATAATTATTATAGTATAGATAAATATACATTGGATGTTGACTTTCCCTTATATTTTTATATTGGATGATAGTGTGATTTTATAATATAAGATTTAGATGATAAGAAAATCTTTCATGAGATCTGTCCCAAAATAAAATTTAGTATATCATGATAAGGCCTAGAAGAGATGTCAAGCATGAGTTATTTTTATACATACATGCATCTTGTAGTATATGTTGGTCATCAAAATTGTGCAACCAAGCTTATTTGACATCATGTTGCTCCAATGATTCACCAACCATTAGATTTGTAAACATCAACTAACAAAAGCAATGATATCATTAAGTTTAGTCGACACATGAAAGGAATTAGAAGTTTTGAATATGAAACTTGTACATGGAAAATTGAATGAGATGTAACTAAATGACCCATATTTTATAATCCCAAGGTTTACACAGAGCAATAACAATGAGTATCACAGAATACTTCAATGGAGTTTTGAAATCTCCTAGTTGTCTATGTATTTAGGGTGTCATTTGTGCAATTTACTATAACATTATTTTATTATTTATCAAACATTCAAAATAAATATTATAATGTTTATCAATAAACGAGTCATTATTTTCTCCAAGTACAAAAATAAACTGATGTGTGTTGGATGATTCACGGCGGTAGAGAGGGTCTTAGTGTTGCACAAAATTATAGCGCACACCCGGATATAAAGTGACAGGTAAAGACGCCATAAGTTTTACGTGAAAAAACCTAGAAATGAGAAAAAAAAAATTATGGGGCTTAGCCCAGTTGAAATAATCCACAACATAAAGATGAGTACACATGCGCATTCTTCTCCTGAGTTAGGGAGGATGGAAGTTCAAAGTTGTTATACAATGATATTTCAATAATAATGGTCGTAATGGGCCGCAAAGGCCGTCGTCAATTGCTATGAAAGTAATAGTCCACAACGAATGTTGTAGACGGCGGATGTAGTACCAACTTTTCTTAGAGGTCATAGTTGAAAAACGTTGTAGTAGTTGGTCATGTGGGTCATAGAAGATTGCTTTAAAAGAATCGGTTGGTCACAGAGGCTATTATAAAAAGCTACAATAACATTTGCAGATCGCAGGAGCTTTAGTTGAGAGAAGCAGAAGCTGTGAGTCACATAGGTCATAGTTGATCACATAGGCAATAACAGAGATCTGAAATAACATCCGTAGGCCGCAAATGCTAGAGTTGGAAGTTGCATGTAATAATGCTTGTAGGACATAGAGGTCGGAGTTGAGAGCTACATGAACCACAATAAAGTCCGTTGGTCACATAGGCCAGAGTTGGGGGCTGCATGAGCTGTTATAATATATGTAGGTCACATAAGTCGAAATTGGGAGTTGCATGAGTTGTGATAACATTCTTAGGCCACACATGTTAGAGTTAAAAGTTGCATAAGCTGCGAGAAAGTTTGTAGACCATAAAAGATAGAGTTGGGAGATGATGAATTGTAATAACACCCATAGGTCACAAAGGGTAGAGCTAAGAGCTGGATGAGTTATGATAACATCTGTAGGATGCAAAAGTTTGAGTTGGGAGCTGCATTTGTTGTGATAATGTTCGTAGGTTGCATAGGCTTCACTGGGGTTGTATGAGCCGAGATAAAATTTGTAGGCCATAGAAGCTGAAGTTGGGAGCTGCATGCAAAGAGATAACGTTCGTAGGCCAAATAGGCCGAAGTTGGGAAATGTGAGAATAGAGCTTCAAAAGTTCAGAGAAGATCGTCGTATTCTAAGTACCACAGTTGTAAGCAATAATTACGGGGATTGTTGTTATATTGTCTTTGGGCTGCATTACTACAATATCTTTGGGATGCATCATTGCACTATACGTGAGATGCGTCATCGCTCTGTAAAATACATTGGGATTCTGCAGCGCGCGTCATGATGTCACATGAGGATTTGTTGCAACAAGCAAGAGGAGGTCAATGGCGGCAGATGATAGCTCGCACTACACAAAATGTTGATAATTGCTTTTGATATTTGTGTCAGATTTTTTTGGCCCAAATATTAGACTTGGATTTACAGCTGTAAAGCGACAAAAAATAAATTTTGATATTTGCGGCAGATTTTTTCTAGATTACGTCCAAAAGTTTGATGCAAAAATTATTTTGAAAACACCAAAACTTAAAGCAGAGTTGCAGTAGAGTTTGTATTGACTTTGTGTCAAATAAAACGACACAAAAATTTTATTTGAAAGCATCGAACTAAATCCGACTCAAAGATAACGAAAAGTCCGCTGCAAATAACATGTCTTCCGTGTAGCTTAATTGTGTTGAATATGTTCGACGCAAGTTAGATGAAAAATCGATGCAAATGGCCTAAAATACGTATCATGTGCTCCTATCCTTATTTCTATTTTTTGCTCCTCTCCTGGTCTTCCCTTTCTGCCCAAAGCAACCTCCCCTCTTCACTGAAACTCTCACCCCTCGCTTTCCTTCCTCCCCCTCCTGATAAGAGTGAAATATGTGATATTTAAGTAGCACATTTCCTCATGTTTTTACATCTTTTTGAATTATATTATACTTGAGAAATGTTTTTTTCATCTGAGGTGTGCAGAGGACAATATGAACAAAGAATTTGAAGCAAAACATAACAAAAGCGAGCACAATAAAAGGAACTCAGACCATCACACCTGCACTGCCAATACAATGCACCCGCTTTAACTTAGGTGTGTCTGCATCGTGTTCAGCGCCCCCACGCCTGTTGACCTAATTTTTATGAGGTACGTCTCCTTATCTAGAACCTATATCTTAGCCATAAAATATCCCTGTCGACTCTCTTACAATGCTAGTATTGAGACCCATACTAATTAGAAAATTCAAACCACTTCTGGACTCCTTGTAGTCTCATATTTGTGGTTTTGAATACTTAATATTTAGTTGAGTCGATTAAAACCAACATATTGAAACTCAAGTTGAGTTCCTATAAGGACTGTAGAAGCCATAAGGAGACCATTTAATGTGTGTTGAGAGGCACGATGCAGGGACCGTTCTCCCAAACTTCGGTTCTCGCCGAAGTGAAGACCGGTCATCATTTTGCTTATTGGACATCTCCGATCAAACCAACGAACATCATTTGCCACCACATGCGCGAAATTGACTCAAACTGGCTCTAGCATCGACGAATTCATCCAAACAGCCTTAGATGACAAAATGAACCGTTCGCGCGTGTCCAAAACATCAATTTTACATAGGGAGGACACTCATATTGATATTGTTCCGTGCGCGAGTGGATCACACAAATTGATTTCCTTGTCTAGTTAGTTGGTGGAATACTTTGTTCAAGTAAGATTTTTTCCCCTCTACTTAATTTAACATGTAGAGTTTCTTCCTCTTAATGCTCGCTTTGATCCGTATGGATTGTTAATGAATTTTCTCGGTTATTAGTTAGTGGATTCGTAAGATATGCATATTTTTTTAAGGATTTGCATGTTTTATCTAATACTATTTGTAGTTCTTGAAAATTGAGCATGATTTTAATTTCAAGAAATGGAGAAATTGATTCATCTGTGAGGTTGCAATTAAATTCAGTTACAATTACTATCTTAACCCTTCGTTGATTTCATTTGACAGGTCTCACTTAGTTGACAAGTTACTGTCCGTTTGGGATACGACGATTTATCCTATGCTCTTACAGCTCACTTCGACCTCAAAGCGGTGAGTTGTTTCCTACCCGACGACTTGCAATTTCATAAGCCCTGATCGTCGCTGAGCCGTTACCCATTTGGGATTGTGAGAAATTCACTCTCACTCTATGGCTTAGCAAGAACTCATAAGGCATCAGGATGCACCTGTGAGATAATCATCCATTTTAACAACCCTTGCTATTAGTTACTTTAAATGCAAACACAACTCCTTTTGATTGAGAGTATTATAGGGCATCCCCCAAGACACAATTAACCAATTGGAATATGTCCTCTTGGGAGTGCTCTTGACCGCAGAATAAGAAAATACACTTGAATATCTGGTTTTGGGTAGTCTACGTAGAAATTCTTTCGTGGATATTTGGTTAAAAGTATTCCCGCCCGATCTTGTTTGGGCGAACACACTTGACTTATCACACAAAATTTATTGCACGTAGTCTCTCCATATTTTTCTTTCTCTTGTTTGTCTTCCTTGTTGTTTGTCTCTGTTTTTTTTTCCACATCTCTTCTTTGTATCATTCATATAATCTCGAAGAGAAACTTACTCGAAAAAGGGAAGTATATGATGATAGACAAACAGAACGGACGACTCCTTCAAAGATTAAAAAGAACAGAAACACCAACGCTAAATCGACAATTATATTTCACTGTTCTTTGATATTATCTAACGCAAATTTGATGTAATTTGACGAATAATATTATTAGCTAATGTTTTCAAACACAAAGTTTGATACATTTGTAGCCTGAATAAATTTGACGATAATACGACACAAAAATGACGCAAATAATTTGTGTTGAAATATTTCAGCACAAAATGGACAGAACAAACATTATCGACCCACCAATTTACCTGCAAAAAAAGTCCAATGTAAATCAGATGAACATTCGACGAGAAACCTCAAATATTGTTAGATTTGCTTTTGATTTATGTTTGATATGACCAACACTAATTTCTTTAATTCCGGTAGTGTTGCAAGCGGTGATCGACTATGGTCAATGACTACAGGAGCGAGTGGCATTTGGATGTTCGGTGCAAAACACTGGATCTCAACTCCTCGTAAAATAATAATAATAATAATAATAATAAACTCATTTTCCTCTAAGCTTCGGCCTTTCTCTGTTTCAAGGCCTAGGTCACCTTTTCACGAAGATGGTAGGGTTATATTTATAGAGTGTATGAGAGACTTCCCAACAAATGAGGAACTATTCTAGTTCACTTCATTGAACGATCCAAAGAGGTTCACCGTTTGGATGACATTTTGTAAACATTTGATTGTTTTAATGATATCATAATTGAGTGATCTTGAGCTTGTTTGATTTATCTTGTCAAGACGTTCGATTTGACCATAATTTTGTCAGATTTGTAATCCATTCTACCTTCCAATTAGCACTAGAAGCTTCATAAAAATGGCTTAATAGCCAGATCTGGGCTTCATTTGACTTGGATTGGACCAACTTTAGTCTCACCATGCTTGTCTCTTCGAGCCAGTCAATTTGATTGTAAGTTTGTTGAAATCAGAATTTTGAATGCTTTTTTACTGAAAATTGAATGTTTTTACTCTGAAAATCTTTTGGTATCCACACTGATCGCCTTCAGATGACAAATTTTGTTGATGATGTATCAATTACCAAAATAGAAGTTTGATGCAATGACGTGTAGAATCAACATGATTCAAAATGTACAAGTATCACTCCTTTAACACGCTATGTCGACCCATCTATGTCATTAGATTAATGGTTCACCTACAAAGATCTTTAGGAGCCATTATATAAAATTATTTCAGCTAAAAATAGAACTCTAAATCATTTAAATTGAAAATATATACTAAAGATGAAGTATTGCTTTTTTTTTTAAATATTTATATTTTGGCTATTTATTCAATAAACTACTTATAAATGAAATAATAAAAGAGTAGATGTTAAGAGGCAGCAAACGTTTCATCAAGAGCAAAATTTTAAATTACAAAATAAAAATTATAATTATTTTAATCGTCTTATAAATAATTAGCAGATGTGTCCATTACATTCATTAAAGTCGACATATTTTAGCATATATTTGTTGCTATGTCCAAATAAATAAATAAATAAATAAATAATGTACCCCACTACCTCTTTTTTTTTATCTTTTTTTTTATATTAAAAAAATATTATTTATGAGGGGTAAAAGGTTCCTAAATAACTCAGGTACACCGATGTTTCTATTTTTACATAATTAACCCTTAAAGGTCAATTTTTTACATATTTTGCCCCCTTACTGGTGCATGCAAATTTGTATTTCAAGGTATTTTCATCATGGGCATGATGTGAATCTCGAGACAAAATTTTAGATAAAAAACATTCAAATTAATTAAAAATTATTTAGAATTATGATTTGAACAAATTTATAGTCAAACTAACTGGTTTGATGAGACAAATATAAGGGCACTAAAGTTAGACCTATCCAAGTCAAATCAAGCTCAAATCGAGCCGTTATGCTCTTTTTAGAAATTCTAGTGCCTAATAAGAATGTCAAAAGAATTTTAAATTTGACGAGTTTATTGTCGAATCGAGTATTCCAACGAGATGAATGTAACAAACCCAAGATCACTCAATTGTGACTTTATTAAAACATTTAAATATTTACAAATGTTATTAGATCGAGGGGATATCTCTGGGCCGTCAGATGAAGTGAATTGGATTCCTTATTTTTCGGGAGGCCTCCCTAGACTATAAAACAAAGTCCTACCCTATTCAAGAAAGAGAGGGAAGACTTGAGCTTGGAGGAGGATTGGGAAGAGAAGGAGCTGAAGTCAAGTGTTCTACACCAAAGATCTACCGAACGATTTCTGTTCATACCATCACTCATTTGCCACTGCCAACCATCATCGGTCACCCCCTACTTGTTGGAACAAAACACATTATTGAATAACGATTAACATTATAGAGTAACTAAGCACTTTGTGGGGTAGCAACCAACGTTTCAGAGTAGCGACCAATGTTACAAAGTAGGGACCAACATTATAGAGCGACAACACATTTTATGAAGCAACACATTGTACTAAACATTGCACAACAGTGGACTCCGTAGATGGTGTAACAAAACATCCTATAAAGCAATGCACCTCGAAGACGGTGTACCGAAATTTCGTTAACTACAACCTCTCCTGAGCGTTTTGCAACGAGTCCTCCAGCATAGGAGCAATGTCATTGGGTGGCCCGTTACTACATGTGGAACAAGAGTCTATATCTATTATCATCAAGCTATATCATATTATTTCTAACTGGGCTAGGCCCCATGTTTTTTTCTTTTTCCAAATTTTCCACGTAAAATTCTATGATATCTCTACTTGCCTCCTCTATTATCTGAGTCAACACTAAGATGCTAAATAATTACTCTACCATGGTGAATCATTTAGCATGCATCTGTTCGATGTCGTATATGAGAACGATAATCTCACCACCAAAGAACTTGTAAAACTTGTTGGATGGTCACCAGATGCAATAGTTACGACAAGCATCTCGCTCCAACACCTATCATTATAAAGGATAGTAACAGATCCAAATATATTAAGCATCTACCTCTTCCAATCCAAAAACAAATTATCCTGCCGACAAAGGTGCCTCAAGTCTTTTTTTGGAGGATCGAGTGCACGAGATGGAGGAGTCTCAACATGAGATTATTTAGCTCCTATGTGAGGGTTAACTGTCGATGCCGACACAACCAGATGAAGCTTATTTACCAGAAGCTAAACAAGGGTGGGTAATGCCCACTTAAGAATACTCGTACTATCCTTCTATTGAGCCAAGATGTAGACTTTCTTGACACTATGAATTCCACTCATTAATCTCACACAGCAAACCAAATCGGTAACCTGCTAGTGCTCCTAGAAAACGTAGTACAACCACCTCTCATTGTCGCTATTGATTGTGTAACATTTTATAAGCTACAATGCCTGGATCAAGAAGAGTCCCTCTGGAAGATAGGGATCACCACTTTGCTTATTGTAATTTTCAAGACTTCAATCTTGACTGAGGTGGTCCTCCAACACCACATTTGAGCGAGCTTCAAACTCCCAAACATTGACTTTTATAAAGAGGTAACTAACCCTTACGAACACACTGACCATTATCAAACCATCGTTCACATTCAATTTGCATCTAATGTCACAACTCACTTGATATAACTGATCAACCCCGACAATTATCACAATTATATAAGTTTTGGTAATAGCACCAAAAATTTTGATCCGCTCACTAACAACTTAATTAAATTCTTAAAATTAGATATTCTTGCACTCGGGGGTTTTTCACGTAAGTATACTTATTATTTCAGTAATATCAGCTCTAAAAGAGTCTGAGTTGTCAAACTCATAGGAATCAATGAGAATAAAAGATAGGACAATATTTTAGTCTACTGAATTTGTTATTAGTTTGGAATTTTCAAATACTTGAGTTATGATATCAATCCTACTATAATAATCTAAAATTACTCCTATAAAAATTCTAACTACGCTATGTGAATTGGTTTTGCCAATTCCTTGTAGTGATAAAAGTATAATGTGGATGTGGAAGAAATTTGAAATAAAGTAGAGTTTGTGAAAAATAGGAGCATAAATCTTGTTTACCATCTTCCAAGCACATAAAAAAGTTTGGTTTAACTTAGCAATGGTTCTAGGCTGTCACCTAGAAACCTCCAAGTTATCCCAATTCAAACTTATCTCTCAAACATTTGCATCTCCCTATAGTGTACTTTGATTCATACCATATAGTTCAATATGATTTTCCTAATCGTTCATGTCATAACTCTTCTAAATCCTTACAGGTTAACAACATAATTTAATAGATTGATTGACCAGATTGAAAAGTAAACTAAGTGAAAAAAGAAAATAAACACAGATAAAGAATAAAAACTATTTCAACAAGCTATCCACATTCCTACACATCTACTACATCACTACAAGGAAAAGCAAGTAGAACTACTCAGAAAGCATGGATAAAATAACATCAAATTGCATTGGAATAGAGAGATCCAAAATAAAAATGTGTTTAAGAAAACTATAATTCCAACCCACAAATATACTTATCTCTTTCCCTCAATTGACCTTGAGAATGCTCCACCCAAGTCCTTGCTCTTCTTCTGCAACTCCTTACACAACGACAAGAACAAATCAACACAACTCATACCTCTAGACTTATAGAGAACAAGCTTAGAATCTTACAAACACAAGAGATGAAAATCTTCTCTAACCCTGGGAAGACACTCCCAAATCACCCACTGAACTTCCCCTCCCTTCATTTTTCATGAACTTCAGAGTCGTCCTAATATTCCTCCCTATTCTCCTCTAAAAGCTGCTCTAAAAACTGCCCAAACTCCTCTGAAGAGGGAGAATTATTGCATCAAGATACCTGATGCAAATTTACATCAGGTGCCCAATTAAAATTGACCACATCAAAATGTGGACCCTATTGAAATACACTGGTCGGTTGTTTTTTAAAAGTGTGGGACCCATCCTAGCACATTGTCATTTTTAATAGGACAATTGATGCAAATTTGTATCAGGTGTCATGATGTAATAATTTTTCCCGAAGAGGTGGCACGAACCACCCAAAATTGTGCAGGCGCTGCTCCATTTTAGCGTCATAGCTTGGCCTTCAAGACTGGCTCCATGGCGTCAGTGGTTGGCGCTAAGGCGTCAACCTCTCGGGTTTTTATTGGGTGTCGGGCGCCTAGGTGCGACTCTGACATGGTGTCATGGTCTCATCCTTCAGTTGACTGGCGCCGTAGGCGCACAGCTATTGACACCATGGCCCTAGCCATCACAAAATCTGTTTTTTTTTTCCAAATATTCTCATTTTCACTCAAGTTCCTTCCACTTCGTTTCATTCCTAATACCTATTATATCTACAAGAAAAACATAAAAATAACTTTCTTTAAAGTGCAATTTCATTCAAAAAGATGTGCCAAAACATAAAAAAATTTATACAATCTTTTCACACATCAATAACTCATATACAATAATAGATTATACCAAGTCAAGAGCGCAACATATTATTTTGCCCAATATCTATTTAGAAGAAATTTTTTTATCTTCTATTTCTCATTACACGGAGCCACTAAAACACCGATAATAGCATACAAAAACAAAGATCAATATTATTTCATTTTCCTTATGTACATCAAAACTATTTACATCTAAAACATTTATATACATTGATCATGATTTTCTAATAATTTCAACAAGACATACAGATTTATCATGATTTCAAAATACATATATAGAATATACATCTATTAGCAAGCACTAATAGCTCACTCCAATTGATCATTACCCTTCCCTGAAAATATGTAAAAACAACCAAAGTAAGTGAATAGCTTAGTATGTTACACAAAACCTACAACTAAAATAAGTGCACGAAAATAAAACAATATGCATGATTACATCATAATCTTGTCATATATGCTAAACAAGAGGTAAGTAGATCAAGTAAGTCTTTAGGTCACAGAACATGCATGTGTATACTGTAATATATGTATCCACAATATGGTATCAAATCACAACAGTAGCAGTATATAAAATGCATATACTCAAGCACAACTATCACTATACATATAATATATAAGTCAGGTGATTTGACTAATCATTAGTGGTGTTTTTCATGTACCAATCATTGTAAAATAGACATAGTATCATAATAGCTTCAGGTAAAATGCTAAATGGGTTCAAAATATGACAAGTTTATAATCGACTCAAGCATCACGACGAGAAAAATCTAAAGTGCTCTATATCGCTCAATTTTGTCATCATAATAGCATCAAATGTTTACAAAATGTAGTTCAGTTGAAGGAACTTCTCTGGGTCGTCTGACAAAATGAAACAGATCCTTCCATGTTTGTTGATAGGCATCTTCTAGACTATAAATAGAGTCCTACCCCATTCATGAAAGAGAGGAAGACGTAAGCTTGGAGGAAGATCGAGAAGAGAAGAAAATGAAGTCCAATGTTTTCCACTAAAGATTTGATGAACACTTCTTGGTCCTTCCACCGCTCTTAGGTCGTCGGTCGACCTTGCTCATTGCAACAAAGCACCTTGTTTAACAACGACTAAAACTACAGACTAATGAAGTGTTTTGCGAAGTAATGACCAATATTGCAGAGTGACGAAGCGTTGTGCTAAGTAGCGACCAACGTTGCGGGGTAGTGACCAATGTTGCAAAGTAGTGACCAATGTTGTGGAGTAGCAGCAACGTCGTGGAGCAACAAAACATTCTATGTAGCGGTGCATCATCCTGAACTTCGTGCAATGCACTTTAGAGATGATGTAACGACGCACCATGCGAAGTAGCACACCCAAAAAAAAGTGTACCTATGTTCCAACAACTGCAACAACACTCTCAACTACTATGCAACGAGTCATCTTGCATATGCACATTGTAACTGTCTGACTCTTTCTTGCACGTGTGACTCATCAAACTATAATAGATTATTTCTGACTGGGTTAGACCCCGTGGTTTTCTTAATTGCATATTTTCCACATAAAAATCTTTGGTGTCTCTACCTGTCACCTTTATTAACTAAATGTATGTTGACTTTTGTGCAACGCAAAGACACTAAATAATCATTCCATCGCATTGTATCTTCAGATAAAAATATAAAATACTGATATTATTTATATGATATAGAAGATTTGGATGATAGAAATACAAAAAATAAAATTTTGGTGATAGATACAAAAATAAATGCCCCAATTTAGAGACATTAAGGTATTACAACAACAACAACAACAAAGCCTTAATCCCACTACGTGGGGTCGGCTACATGAATCCTTTTTCTCCATTGCGTCCTATTTAGTGTCATATTTTCATTTAGTTCTAGTAAATTTAGTAAATTAAGATCATTTTTAATACAATAAGCCCAAGTATCCTAGGTCTACCTCTGCCTTTCTTAACACAAGTCGAATCTAAAACATCTACTCTCCTAATCGGATCATCAGATGGTCGACGTTTAATGTGACCAAACCATCTAAGACGACTTTCTCTAGTTTTGCCCATCACAGGAGCTACACCAACCCTATCACGAATATATTCATTTCGCATTTTGTCTCTAAGTGTAAAGTCACTCATCCACCTAATCATTCTCATCTCACAGCACTTAACTTATTACTTCTCTTTTAAAGGCTAACATTCAGTGTCATAGAGCATTGCATGTCTCACCATCGTCTTATAAAATTTTCCTTTCAGTCTAAGCGGTACTTTTCTATCACACTAAAGGCCCGAAGCATTCCTCCACTTCAACCAACCAACTTGAATTCTACTATTAACATCCTCATCTATATCACAATCGCTTTGAACAACGGACCCAATATATCTAAAACGTTCACATCTTTTAATAATTTGATCACCCAAAGTCACACTACTGTCACTAGAACTATTACTACTAAAATTACATTCCATGTATAACACAATGATCAAAAAGTTTCATGTCATGATAATTTTTCAGCAAGTTTTACGCTGGTTGTCGACTACCTAACGCAACCCTCCACTTTTTACATCCGGACCTGTGACCAAATAAATAAATATATTTATTGGGGGCATAACAGGGAATCAAATAAAATAGCCATACAACAGTTCCCCCAAGTCTGAACATCCCTGAAGACGTGCTGGCATGACATAATAAAAATATAAAGGTAAATGTAAATACCCAGCACATAATTCTTAGGTAATTACATATCTTACCCTTAAACTTTCATATTTTTATAAATAACATCTTATTACTTTAAATTTAAACATTATAAAAAAATGATTTCACTTTTTAAAAGAGATAATAATGCTATTTTAAAAATATAAATGCTATATTTGTAAATACATTAGAAATGTGCGCAAAGAAAATAAACAATTATTATATTAAATAAATAAAAGACGTCAAAAATTTTCCAATGAAGCAATAAAAAATTGTTTCTCAGTCTCTCAGGTCAATAACAACATACAATTAGTGAATTAAATAGGGGTGGATCTGCAATTTTTGTGCATTTTTGTCCATGTAGAGAATAAGAATAAAAAAGCATATAAAGACAAATAAAGCACACATATTTTTAATTTTTAATTTATTTTTTTCCATCTTCATGCCTGTCTAAGAGCCAGCTCAAGAAGATTATAGAAAAATTATTGGTATAGAGAGCCCATGCAGAGTTACGTGTACTCTCTGATCACAGCCACACATCAACTCAAGCCTGTATGAAAGTGGGTCCCACTCTCCAATCACAGCCGCACATCAACCCAAGCTTGTATGATAGTGGATCCCATTTTTATTAATTTTTTTTTCAAAAAAATAAAAGATTAATGTGCGGCTGTGATCGGAGAGCGCGCTCAAAGCTCCGTACGCAATAACTTTCCGAAGATTATAACACTCTGCAAAAGTTTTTAAACAAAATTATTGCATTTGGCAACATTTGCTATAAAGAGTTTACATTTTTGCAAATAAAGCATTCTTGAATTAGATCAATACAAAATGTTGAGTTGTAATTTAAGAAATTACACCATATAAATTCAGAAATTATTTTTTTAATGTTAAAACTGTGAATGAGCTGGCAGATGTGAAAAGATTTTCATCGCCATAATTACATATAGAGCACAAGAAACATTGTTATTTACAAATCAAGCTCGTAGGTGATTCTGTGAACTATAAAACTGATGTATTTAAGAGTATCACGATTAAAACATTGTGAATTTGAACGAAAGAGGATGTTTGATTTGTAAATAGTAACGTTTTGGGTGCCCTGTATGCAATCGCCCCTTTTATAAATAGGATGGGATTAGTCGTTCGACCGCTTCAACAACAATCCCGATCGTCCGACCAATTTTGACAAGAACCAAAACCACAGTCATATATAATCAACTAGAATATGCCTTTGATGCGGTCGAATTTTCGACGAACTAATTTTTAACTTTTTTTATTTTGATCAATGGCTAAAAAAATAAACAAAATAACACGTCTCAAAATTTTGATTTACAATAAAGCGCCTTAATTTAAAATATTATATATTAAATTCTTAATGTTTGCTCATAGTCGAATCGAACTGCAACTAATTACTAAATTTCAAAATCAATCCTTCTAAACTGAATTAAATTTCGTTAAATTTCATCAAAATTTTAATTGGTTCGATTTTTTCGAACTTTAGCTTTTTGCCACGATTAATTTGAACAATATAAGAGAATCAATTCATTCAAACCGACCGAATACCCGCTCGTACAATATTTTTATACATGTACTTTATCCTATGGTTAGATGGAACCATAAAAGAGACTCTGTTAACAAATTCATCCACAAGATGTAGATAAACACAATGGGAAAGCAGAAAACAGAAAGTATAACACATAACATCTTACTGAAAGGCATTGACATGCTCAACATGCAGGAATGGAGATAACTGCTACACTCTCGTCTCGAGAAAGTATGTTGACGACACGGCTAAACCATCCATGTCGTACGTGCGAACGAGCCTCTGCCTCTTGTCGGGCGACTCGATCCAGCAGAACTCGAGATGGAAGGATTGTGATTGAGAAACACTCTTGGCAATATCACAGGGGAATCCCATGTACATTCCTCCAGGAAGAAGGGTCAGCTGAAAGCCTCCATCAAATTTTATCATGTTGCCTGAAACAGTTCCAGACCAGTGAATATTGGCCGTTGATCCGCTTGTGGAAGTTGAGGTTATATCCTGCATGTAGGATTCAATCCAATTGTTGGAATAAATCTTTCTGAAAAAAATAAAGCGCCAAAACACAATTTTGATAACAACTTTTAAAATCTTTTTGACAAAAACTCAGTGTTTGTAATTGTTTTTGCTATAAATGAGAAGTTGGGCGTGGCTTTCGATTTACTCAGAAAAAAACTAAGAAAGCTAACAATAGAAGAGCCACAACTCAAGAAAGGGAAAAAACTACAATACCATGACAGAAGTTTGATCACCCATGAACAAGTATATTCAACAATTGCAATAAATTCAAAAGCTTTGCAGATATGCAATATTTTAGATAGAGAAAATAAAGACAATGAATGCTGATAAAACCTAAAAGCCTCGAAGAAAAGGGTGTGAAAAACTAAAAACCAGTCAGGATATTCTATACCTGAACTACCTGACCATTGTCATCCAATTCAAGAAAAGCAACAGTTTCAGCTTCGGCAATGGTCGCGCCATAGACACCGCTACGCTTGGTGATGGAATGACCTTTCCATTGCCCGAGGATTGGAGTAATCCTGTCTGAGACATCCTGCCAAATCAGTAGAACAATGCATGAGAATATAAAATTTAAATGAAAAGGGAACTATGTTTTATTGATTTTAGGCAGGTTCTAGGCTCTGTTCGAAACAGTTTTCTACCTGCTTTGCATTTTAGTCATAGTCCTGTTTGGATAATTGTTTCTTGCTATTTTCTAGAATTTTTTTGTGGTGAGAAGCTACTTTTTACAACAAGGACTATTAAAGTGTGTTACTATAAGAAAGCTTTTGTCTCTTTTTTTTTTTTAAATAAGTATTTATAGTTAACACTGTGGCTTTGTAAGAAGTTGTTTTCCGTTCCACATTTTTACAAAAAGTTGTACTCGTCCCAAACAGACACTTAATGTGACTCATTAAGGACTATGATCTTTTGTGATCAAAATCCATTAAGGTTAGTTAAGAAGAATGTCTCCCAATTAGATAAGTACTTACATGCAAGCTACAAGAAGAGATACCCGATGGTGCATCACCTCGTTGTTCGCGAAAAATAAGAAGCATATCGAGAACACCCTTAGGGTCCATAATATGGAAGGCTCTTACTCGCATGTCATCTTTCAGAGAGTAAAGACAATTCTCGCAAACAACAGAAGGGTAACGAGAAGGAACCTTCAAGTTTCTGTTTAGAAAAAAGATTTGAGAAAACTTTTAAAAGCAGTATCAAAATGGTGAAGATGAAGCATCTTGATATCCAATTTTCAACAATTGACAGTATAAAATATGAATTATTTTATTCTACATATATAAGTAATGGTGGAAGCCAATTTTGTAAAATATCCACTTTTGTAAATAATTCATATGCTTCATAAAAGTCTTATTTACACCAACTAATTAATTAAGCAAAATAAACAGAACAAATGGACAAATTCTCTGGATTTGAATGTGTCTCTGGAAAATGGCTTTCAAGGAATTTACCTGGGAGATTCCTCTCCAATGTCGTCCTCACCGAGCACACCGGCACGCAATACAGTTTCCAGCATTCCAGCAGTTTGATATCTAAGAGAGAATGCTTTTTCTGTCGGAAAAAACCCAATCTGCAGATTAATTATGGGAACTAATCAAAATAATCAAAACAAGAATCCTAAATGCAAACTGAATGAAGTTATCAACGACAAATTTGACATAGATAAATATGAAATGTTACCTGCTGATATTTATCAACAGTAAACATATTTGTCTCTTTAATTTTGTATTCCAACCATTCAGGTTCAGAATCATAACCAGAAACTGTCGTGCTTGATGGAGGCTGCTTTATGTATAGTCTACATGTTCCATAAAAAGAGACTCAATTTGAGCAAGAGAATACAGACAAAAGTAAGAATTTACAGTTTGCAATCTGTAATTCACAGATTTAATGAGCTAGAAACATTCTTGAAAACATGAAACAATCAAAAGCAGTAGTAATTCAGCATTAGATAATAAATATAAAGCTATAAAAAAAAATGTTAAGAAAAATGTTATAACAAAGAAAAGATTTATAACTAAATAAGAAAGGAAATTACAGAAGAAACAATTAATTCAGTAGCCTATTCAAAGTAAAGATCAGTTCTTTTATCTCAACTCATGCAAAAGAAGTGAGCTTAATGCATAAAATATGCCCAACTATTTAAGGTTGGCTTTATAAATCCTCATATTTCTTTTGCTCCAATTAAGAAATACATGAAATGTTAAATCATTGTTAATTCTGAACAACATCATTCATTTTATCTTTACGCTGGCCTCTTATTGCTTCCAAACTCTTCGTTGCTAAGCTTACTTATTAATCTAATGGCGTATTTTTCCATTCGTTGTATATATACAAACAGTCAATTTTTATTTTCAATTGCCTTATCTTCAATATAAACTACTCTAATCGTCGCTCTAATATAACCATTACCCAACATATCATTCAAATTTTGCCACAGCAATCTTACCAAACTTAAATATCAATCTTTTTAACTACTCAACTTTAAGATATATACAACATAGACAACCAAATGAAATATTGTAAAATCACAAATTAAGCCGGCATTAACACCTCTTAATCACATAAAACTCCAAATGAATATCACCATTCTAACAATTCAATCATAATTGTATAAGTTATATCATTAATCTCCATCAATTTCTTTTTTTTTATAATGAATCCAGATAATTAAATATATTACACATAAATATCACTACTTACTAAAAATATTGGCTGACAATTGCACAATGAAACCAACCAAAACTGCATCTCATTGACCCAGCTTTAACAAAATAATAAGATGCCGCATGGAACTCTTAATGCAAGTAAAAGTAAAAAAAGAAATAATGCTGAAACAAGGCTCACGTTTGAATAAGACTAATGAGCTCATCTTCCCCATAGGTGCTTACAGAGAGCTTCGTGCTCACACGTTGCAGCATCTCCCCATTGCCATCAAATTGCTGCATACCACAACTGACATTTGTAATATAAACATTAAGAAAAATTATCCTTTCCTCGTTTATTCTTTTTCAGCATAAGAGAAAAAGAAGCAAAAAAACTCGGTACAGACGTAGAAGGACCCGTTCCACTTGCCGATGCTAAGATCAAAGAAGCGCCTCAGTGCATCGATGCTCATCGACTCGTCGTCTTCTACCGAAACAGTGGCCGTTGCCTCCGCCGCCATGGCTGAGAGCAAGCGACGTCTTCCTGAACGGATAGATAGAAATCGGAAGCCGAAATTCTCGAGCCGGGCGAATATGAAGGGTTCTGTCGAAGGCCGGAAGAGAGTCGTCTCGCTTCTTGCCCTAAATTTCGTAACACACGAAGGGTGAAATAGAGCGCTGCTGGGAATTAGGGTTCCGGCCATTTGAGCAAGCGGGAATGAAGGTGAGGACGCAGCGGTGGCGAACGGGAGCCTTATCTATTCCACTGTACTGCGAAACCACATTGTGTTCATCTAAAATTATTTACAAATCAGCCGCCCTCTTTTTTCTAATTTTCAAATTCTGACTCAGTATCAAAATTCATTATAAAACCTCAATTCATATTTTTCACTTTTATCAAATTCTTAGGTCATACACCCATAAATACATAAATATCTTCATTTCAGGTGGTCTATATATATAATTATCCCATAAAGGCTTTATGATAATTAACATAAACAGTTCGTGTTCGGCTCATTAAGAAGCTCGTATACTACTCGTTCGCTAAGTTAACAAGCTGAACACGAACAAGACGAACAAATATTTATTATCGACGTACTACTAATCAATAGTCTTTTTTTTAAATTTAATTGACTATAAGGCTACAAAGATTTATAATCAGTTAAAAGTATTAATAAAGAAAATATAATAAAAATTATTAAATTAGAATCAAATGATGTTTTAAATCTTAACCCAATCTTTAACATTTGATGATTACGTGATTAGGGTTGTCAAAATGACTATTTGTTCGTGAACGGCTCGTGTTCGGCTCACTAAGCAAACGATCTGAACACAAACACATTTTTTGAGCTCGAAATATAAACGAGCCGAACACGAGATGAGACCTAGCCGCTCATGTTCGGCTGGTTTACACCCCTAATTAACATAAAAGCCTCTCAATTTCTATGTATTTACAAATCTTACAAATAAACTTCTATTTTTACATGTATACCTCTTGGGGACCTCACATAAACATGAACAAGTTGGCTTGACTTTTAATAATGGACTCAATTGTAAAATAGGTTGAAAATCACAATTCAAATGCACCCAAATGAGATGAGGCTATTCACAAAAATAAAAAATTCTTACCCCCATACTTTTCAAATCTCAAGCAACTACTAATTATATCTAATAGTTTGACAAAATTCATTCAATAGCACTATATGAAATTAAGCATTTAGATACACATCTTTAGGCATATTTTCTTCTTCAATTGGCTTGTAAATTTGCATTTTACATCCGGATTTCTGTTTAGCTGAAAAATTAAATAAATGGATGGAATTTAATATTTGTTGTTGTCATCAACAAATTTCTAACATCCTGTATAAATTTCGAGGCATGACACGGATCTCAAAACAATATTTTGAACAATAAATTGTTAGACTTTGATTAAGAGTATATAGAGAAACAATTTCAGTAAACTTGCGGTCAAACCAACCGACTCAACGAGATGGACCCAATGATACCAAATTGGTCCAATCCGAGTCAAATCAGCTCAGATCAAGTCATTAAACCACGCTTTGAAGCTTTTTTAGCATATTTGGCAGCTCAAAAAAATGTTGAATCTATTAAGCTTATATTTGAATCGAGCGTCTCAATGAGACGAATCTAATGAGTCAAAGATCGTTAAATTATGACATCATTAGGGCACTCAAATGTTCATCAAATCTTGTTTGATTAATGAAACTCTTTGTGCCATCTGATCAAAATGGGTGGTATTCTTTCATTCTCCAACCCTTTCATGAGAAAGAGGAGCTTGAAGTCTGAATAAGAGCTTGAACCTTGGAGAAGTAGTTGAAATCCAGCGTCGCTTCACTGTCGATTGCTGCCGACCACCAGTTGCCGATTGACTGACAGCCACCGACCATCATTTGTTGGTCGTCATCGATCCGCATTGATCGCCACTAACTTCTTACGACGAGTTCATTCGTGTATCGACTTTGTAGCTCGGAAAATTGTGTAACTCTTTCTCGTTTGTTGGACAAGAGATCGTACTTGTAATCTTTAATTTTAGGTGGATCACTTTACCTGAGTCAGACCTCGTGTTTTTCCCTTTACGGGTTTTCCATATAAAAACTTCTGATGTTTCTACTACTTGTTTTATTTCATCTAAGTGTGCTGAATTTTCATACAACACTAAGATGCTAATCAATCACTCAAGGAGTGTAAATTTTAAATTTCTACATAGATTTGATCTCATTGCTCAACAACATAATTAGGATTTTCATCTATATTTTCTTGGCCACTCTTGCAAAGGTGCTAAAAAATGTACCTAATTTTATATTATAAGCCAAAAGCTAATCTTGTCATAGAAAATGAAATAAAATTTGTTATGATTTAAATTATATTTTTCGTCTAATTAATACTCTATCATTCTCAAGAGAAAGAAAAACTTCAATTTTTAAAAAAGGAAGATTTACGTATAGACCATTCAATTCTTATGTATTTACACATCTGACACCTAAACTTCAGTTTTTATATGTAGACCACCTTTATTCATGAAAAAAAAACTATATTTTACTTTTAAAATAACAATTATTTTTTATGTGGGACAAAAGGTTTGAGCCATATAAATATAAAAAATTAAAAATTAGATGTTAGACATGTAAATACATAAGAATTTGTGTGGTTTGCATGGAAATGCCCCCTAAAAGAAAATTCTAAAGAACACAATTTCAAGTTGAATTATTGTTGAATTATTTTATATTTACCCACCCTTCGCTCCCAACACCAAAAATATAACGGAGAGAGAGACGCAATAAATTAATCAAATTAAAATTAGAGCTC